>BQNB010097179.1:1627-17029 GCA_026074375.1 Tanacetum coccineum | reverse complement strand
AGTTTTGTAAGACTTAACTAACAGCTTAAGAATGTTATAAAAAGAGCTTTTGTGAGCTTAGATAACAGTTTTAAATCATCAAACACTTTAACTTAAAAACAGGGTAAAACATAAAACTTCAATCTTTCATTAAACTTAAAATCATGACAAGGCTTTTAAGAAAACATTACAATAAGCTAAAAAAGATATAAATTATAAGCTGAAAACTACTAAAAAAACTTAGTTGCCCAAAGGCTTACAAATGAGCTTATTTATACTAATCCATAGAAGATTCTAGGAGTGTGCTTTCTTTGTGAGAGCTCTTGCAGGTGTGTTTGTTGTGTGAGAGGGATCCAAGAGTCATCATAGCCATCCAAAATTGAGTAGTGTCCAAGTCATATCATCATAGCCATTGATCTTTTGTCTTGATTCCTTGACTAATAGGGGAGCTAAGGATTGCCAATGTGGCAATTAGTGGGATAAGGTTGGTCGACAAGGGGGAGAAGAAAGGGGGATGATGTCTTGTCTCGTAGTGAGGATAGGACACAAGAACATGATGAATAGTGTTCCCACAATTTTTGAAAGATTTGAAAGATGGCAAGAATGGTCCATGAGGTTATCTAAATGTTTTGCAATCATAGTCCTTGTTCTTTACAAATTTGGTCCTTGGAGTTGGGTTGGTGTTTGCACCGTTAGTCCTTAAAGGACTAACGAGGTTAAGTTTAAGAGGGTAGGGGAAAACGGGAGTTTGTTATAATGAGGTGATGTTGGGCTTGTTTAGGCCGGTTATAGTTAAAAGGGACTTTGGGCCTTTTATAAGGTTTAAGGGTTTATAAAGTTTGTAAATTATAAGTGGGCTAACCCGGGCCCACTAGGTGGGTACGGGTGGGCCTACTTTTGGCAATTTAGGTTTTCGGGTTTGGTTTTCGATGCTTTTTCCAATGCCACTTCCCGGGGTTGACTTTGACTTTGACTTGGTCTTTTTGACTTCTCACGGTCTTTCCGTTCTCGTGCTCGGTTTTGTCAATTTGGCTTCGATTTTTGTCCTTTTCTTGAATATCCGTTATCTGCACAATATAAATGCAAAACATACAAATACAATGTATTTTTGGTGGTCAAAAAGTATGTGTAATTAAACACATACCAATGGGTACGCCTACCCAAGTTTGTGTGAAGTCCTGCCCTAATATTAGTGCTCCAGCTGGTAGGCCCTTTAGGTGCGTAAGTGACATATGGTGATTGACTAGCGGGGATGCTATGTCTTGGATTGTTTGCATATATTCACTGGCATATAACACTATTGTCCACTGTTGAAATATTGGCACAACTTTCGGGTTTAGGGTCAAACCTACGAGCTTACCAACATTATTGTTGATGTTTTCGAGTATCATTTTCAGGTGACGTGAAAGAAGAATAGTTTGGTGATTGTGTTAGCAGACTTAGAAGTATCCCGAGTGTATTTTCATGTGAAGTCTTGCTTGCTTGTTGTTTGGCTTTAGTATTTGGATGTTTTGGATTAAGTTTGGGTTATGGACCCCTGTGAGGGCATTGAATTAATTGTAAGAAATTATGGATTTTTAGTTGCAATTTGGGACATCACTTGAGGTTGTTCGAGGTTGATGGTTTTCATAGCACTTGAAGCTTATGCAATGTAGTTTTCTCTATTTTGTATCTTGTGTTATGATTGATCATTATGTTGCATTCCCGAGTTTCCGCCATTGTCGAGGTGTGACTGTTTGGTTATCAGAGCCAAGGTTATAGAGAACTAGGTGGATTGGCATAGACTATAACCAGAGATCTGTCATTTAGCTACGTATAGGATCTATGTGCGTGGTGTTCCAATTTTGTATGCTTTTGTGTGATCACAGTTTGGTGCTTTAGTTATGTCAGTCATTAAAATGTATGAGCTCAATATTGAATATGACTGGGAAAGGATACGAATATAAGTACGGTGGCCAATGTAGTTATAAGTGTATCATAACTCACTTATACTTAATAATGTTGTTCACACAAATCGATGTTGACACCGTAGGGTGGTGTTATTTGTATATCTATATATATATAGTAAGATATTCTATATATATGCGAGTCTTCTTGCCTGCCTAACGTTGCCCATGTTCTCCCTCATAATGATAATGCCGCCAAGGATGAGGACCCGAAGTGTTGGCCGGCCTGCTGTCGAATCAGTAAGAGGGGGAACGAGTGTACGGGTTGGTAGAGGTGCAAGGGGTAGAAGACCTAAGGAAGGTAATGATGAGAGTGTTGATGATTTGAATGGTCAAGGAAATAACCAATGTGTGAGAGCTAATAGGGGTGTAGAGGGAGTCAATGGGGGAGCACTCGACTTCTCAACGATCATTGCCCAACAATTGCAAAACCTCTTACCCCACATGTTGGCTCAGGTTAGTAACCGAGGAAATGTTAGAAATTAGAATGGTAATGTGGCTAATGGGAACGTTCAGGAGAATGTTAGGAATGTGATAGTAAATGGCAATCGGGTAGGTTGTTCATATAAAGAGTTCTTAGCTTGTAACCCTAAGGAATATGATGGTAAGGGAGGTGTTGTAGTTCTTACTCGTTAGATTGAGAAAATGGAGTCTGTGCATGATATGAGTGGTTGTAGTATTGACCAAAAAGTGAAATACACTGCTGGTTCATTCGTGGGTAAGGCTTTAACGTGGTGGAACTCTCAGATCCGCACGCTAAGCCGGGAAGTTGCTGTTAGTATGTCATGGAATGACTTTAAGTTTATGATGATACAAGAGTTTTGTCCTAGTCATGAGATGCAAAAGTTGGAATCTGAGTTGTGGAATCACGCCATGGTCGGGGCTGGCCATGCTGCGTATACTGATAGGTTTCATGAGTTGGCTAGGTTAGTTCCATATTTGGTAACTCCAGAGAGTAGGATGATTGAAAGGTATGTGTATGGCCTTGCTCCACAAATCCGTAGGATGGTGGCAGCAACGGAGCCAAAGACTATACAAAAGGCCGTGCAGATTTCTGGTGCACTGACCGATGAGGCTGTGAGAAATGGATCAATTAAGAAGGTCGAGAAAAGAGGGAATGTGGGGGAACCTAGCAAGGATAAGAATGGTAGGGATGATAATAAGAGGACTAGGACTGGGAATGCTTTTGCTACTACTGTAAACCCTGTAGGAAGAGAGAATACGGGTACTTGGCCCAAGTGTACCACCTGCAACTCCTACCATGCACCTGGAGGGCCGTGTCGCATATGCTTCAACTGTAACCGCCTGGGTCATTTGGCAAGGGATTATAGAGGTGTGCCGAGGAAAATAAATCTTGTCAATGCTAGAAAACCAACTGTTAGGGCATGTTATGAGTGTGGTAGTATTGACCATGTCAGGCCACCTTGTCCGAGGTGGAATAGGTCACAAGGACCAGGAGAAAATCATCCAAATCAAGTTGCTGCTAATAAAGGAGGTCAGGGTCATGGAAACCAAGGGAATCAGGCTAGGGGTAGGGCATTCATGTTGGGAGCAAAGGAAGCTCGCCAGGATCCGAACATTGTGACGGGTACGTTTACTTTAAACAATCATTTTGCCACTACCTCATTTGAATCTGGTGCCGAATATAGTTTTGTTTCCACTACTTTCATACCTTAGATAGGCTTAGAACCCAGCGATTTAGGTTTCAGATATAAGATTAAGATAGCTAGCGGGCAACTAGTAGAGATTGATAAGGTTATTAAGGGTTGCAAACTAGAAATTGAGGGTCATGTCTTTAACATCGACTTGATAGCTTTTGGGCATCGGAGTTTTGATGTGATTATAGGTATGGACTGGTTGTCCAATTATAAAGCTAAAATAATTTGCCATGAGAAGGTGGTGAGGATACCACTACCGGATAGAAAGGTGCTTAGAGTAGTTGGAGAGAGACCAGAAGAGAAAGCGAGATTTTTGATGGGTGTTAAGAAACAAGAAGAGATTGTTGTAGTTAGAGATTTTGATAAGGTATTCCTGGATGATCTATCTGGATTATCGCCTATTCGGGAAATTGAGTTTCGAATTGAGTTAATCCCTAGAGCAACACCGGTAGCCAAGTCTCCTTATCATTTGGCACCTTCTGAATTGGAGGAGTTGTCGGGACAACTTAAGGAACTCCAAGACAAAGGTTTCATTCGACCAAGTTTGTCGCCTTGGGGAGCGTCGGTGTTGTTCGTTAAGAAAAATGATGGTTCTTTTAGGATGTGCATTGATTATAGAGAATTAAACAAGTTGACTATTAAGAATCGTTATCCACTTCCTAGAATTGATGATCTATTTAACCAACTGCAAGGGTCGCAATTTTTCTCGAGGATAGATCTTAGGTCTGGATACCATCAACTGAGAGTGCATGAGGATGAAATTCCAAAGACTGTATTTAGAACTCGTTATGGAAATTTTAAGTTTACTATAATGCCCTTTGGTTTGACTAACGCACCAGCAGTATTCATGGATTTGATGTACAGAGTTTATAGGCCTTATCTTAATAAGTTTGTGATAGTGTTTATAGACGATATCTTAATCTACTCTAAGACTCAAGAGGAGCATGCAAAACATTTAAGGCTAGTTTTGGGACTGCTCAAAAAGGAGAAAATGTATGCTAAGTTTTCTAAGTGTGAATTCTGGCTAAGAGAAGTGTAGTTTCTTGGGCATGTGATAAATGGTAATAGGATTCATGTAGACCCCCCCCCCCCCCCCCCCCATAGTTAAGATTGATGCTGTTAAGAATGGAAAGCCCCTAGAACTCTGACTGAGGTTCATTCGTTATTAGGATTGGTTGGATATTACCGTAGGTTCATTGAGAACTTTTCTAAGATAGCTAAGTTTTTTACTATCTTGACTCAGAAGTGTAAGATTTTCGATTGGGGTGAGGAACAGGAATTGGGCTTTTCAAACATTGGAAGGTTTAGTTGTGTAATGCGCCTGTTCTAGCTCTCCCCGATAGACCAAAAGACTTTGTGGTATATTATGATGCGTCTAAGATAGGACTAGGCTGTGTGTTAATGTAGAGAGGTAAAGTGATAGCCTATACGTCTAGGCAGTTAAAAATTCATGAGAAGAATTATACTACCCATGATTTAGAGTTGGGTGCGGTTGTGTTTGCACTTAAGATCTGGAGACATTATCTGTATGGGACTAAGAGTTTCATCTATACGGATCATAAGAGTCTTCATCATATCTTTAGTTAAAAAGAGTTGAATATGCGACAGCGTCGCTAGATAGAGTTGTTTAGTGATTATGACTGTGAAATTTGCTACCATCCTGGTAAGGTGAATGTGGTGGCTGATGCCCTAAGTAGAGAAAAGACAAGAGTAATGGCCTAAGAGAGTTAGTGCCTATTGAATATGACCCTTCAGTCGAGCATTAAGGATAGAATATTGACGGCTCAGAAGGAGGCTGTAGATGAGTTTGCGAGGTTGCAAAAAGGTTTGGATGAGATGATAGAACAGAGAATCAATGGAACCTTGTACTACCTGGATCGAATATGGGTACCTTTAAAGGATGAGGTGAGTACCCTGATAATGGATGAAGCCCATAGGTCGAATTACTTTGTACACCTAGGAGCTAACAAGATGTATTATGATTTGAGAGATAGGTATTGTGGTTGAATGAAAATGGGATATAGCTGATGATGTTAGTAAGTATTTGACTTATTTAAAGGTTAAGGCTGAGTATCAAAGGCCATCTGGGTTGCTCCAGCAACCTAAGATTCCCGTATAGAAATAGGAAGGGATAACTATGGATTATGTGACTAAGTTGCCTAGGACTAGTAGTGGGCATGACACAATCGGGGTCATTGTGGACCGATTGGAGGGGTGGGGGGGGGTGGGGGGGGGGGGGTCTCTAGGTTGATATTTTCTAATCTTGAGTGAGGATTATAATGATGGGAAAAAGGATCAGGCTAGATTGTTTTTTGAATGAGATAGTTACTAGACATGGTGTGCCGATCTCGATTATATCGGATCGTGATAGTCGTTTCACATTAAGTTTTTGGCAGTCAATACAAGAGGCATTAGGGGCTCATTTAGACATGAGTACGACTTATCACCCTCTGACCGATGGTCAGAGTGAGCATACTATTCAGAATTTGGAAGACATTCTTAGAGCGTGCGTCCTAGACTTTGGGGGAAGTTGGGATGTTCATCTTCTATTGGTTAAGTTTTCGTATAACAATTGTTATCATTCTAGTGTGAGGTGTGCTCCGTTTGAGGCATTGTATGGTAGAAAGTGTTGTTCACCAATTATATGGGATAAGGTGGGAGAAGGTCGGTTGATATGACACTGAGTTAGTGCAAGAGATACTGGAGACAGATCTCGCAGATTATGGTAGACTTAAGGTTGGCGTGATCTGTAGAAAAGTTATGCTATAAGATGAGGAAGCCTCTAAGTTTAGTTAGGTGACTTTGTCTTAGCTTAAAGTGTCGCCTTGATAGGTGTGATACGCTTTAGAAGAAGGAAGTAGCACTAGGTTTGTTGGACACAATTTGAGATGTTAGAAAGTAGGCCATGGGCCTATCGTTTGATTTTCATGAGGAGTTGAATGGTGTTCATGACACGTTCACGTGTCGATCTTAAGAAGTGTTGGGTGATCCAACACTTGCAGTGCTTTGGATGAGATTCGAGTTGATGCTAAGTTGAATTTTGTAGAAGAGCCTGTGAAAATTTTGGAAAGAGAGTTTAAGAAGTTGAAGCATAGTAGGATTGCCATCGTCAAGGTTCGGTGGAATTCGAAACGTGTTCCTGAATTCACGTTTATCAGATGAAATTGAAGTATCCATTTTTGTTTGGTGATGTTAGTGGTTGAATTTCAGGGACAAAATTCTTTTAAGAGGGGTAGAATGTAACCTTTGCCCTTTTTGTGTTCTGAATATTTCATTTATAGTCCTTTGACTATTTGACATTTGTTAATTTATTCAGACTTGGTACCATGTTGACGGTGATAATTTTTGTAAGAATTATGAAGAATTAAGGTTTATTGTGATTAATAATCCCTTTTGGAAGGTATTATTGTGTTAATTGTATTCTAGGTGGTTTGATCTGTAAATTTGTAAGAAATGCCGGAAAACGGTCTGACAAGTCGTTAAAGTCCAAATGTGTTTTGAATGGGTTAAAAGTGAAAATATGTCGTGTTAATAACTCTGGGTTAATGGAAAAGTATTGTTAAGGGAATAAAAATGCTTAATTAAACTTTGGGGTAAATTTTACGGTTGAGTTTTACAAGTATTTAAGTGATCCCGACTGAAAGAAAGGCCATGACCCCTTGGATCCCATAGCGGTCATAGCAGAAAGGAGACAAGGAGCTTAATTTTCAGACCTTTGTATATAAGTTGTAAAAATATGCCTTCCTCTAGATACATTTCTCATAATACTTATCATTTCCACACATAAGAGTGTGCGTGTTTTCGTCCGCCATACAACCACTCATAAATTCCACCCTATATTGTTCCAAACTTTGATCAAGAACGTGATATTCCGGGTGATACCGAGGTTTGGTGTTCGTTTATAACAAACATTTTTGGTTGTTCGGTTCGTGTCAAAATATACATTCTTGAAGATTTTCTTGTAAGTTTTCAAATTTAAATTTCGTTTGTCCTTTTGGGTTTATTTTGATGCATAGATGTTAGTTGTACAAGTTGATCGTTGTGAAAATCAATTTTTGGAAACGAAACGAAAGAAAAAAGGTATGTTTGGTTCGTGTAGAATAAAAAGGAAAAGAGGGGTTTTTCTAGTTTTGATGTCATGGTCGTGATGGTTGAATAATATATGATACTAGAATGCTTATTTTTGATAGTAGCTTGTATAGCTTATTCGGGCTTATTTTTAAGCTATTTCTTGGCTTATTTTGGGCTTGTATGCCACGAACAACTTTCCAAAATCACTAGGAAAGTGATTTTGATTATTTTTGTGTTATGACGTATGTTGTGGATTATTTTTGAGGCTTATGGTAGTAACCAAATACGATATGTAGCTTATTAGCTTATTTTCAAGTTTAATATACGTATTTTTGAACTATTGGACTCACGACCCAATATGTTATTATAGCGCGGGCTTAATGAGTGGGCTTTATTTGTGGTCCGGATTATTTTTACTTATAAGTATATGCTTATATATGTAAATGGACCTTGATTTTAGACTTGGATCGTATTTTGGACTTATAAATGTCTTAATGGACCCTTGTTGGGCTTTAAAGCCCAATAAACGATATTTAGTCGTTGTGAGAGTTTTGTCGGACTTTTGAAAGTGGAAATGTATTTACGACGTGATATTGAACGGTATTTTGGGAAAAATGTTTTAGTAAACGTTAAAGATTGAGAATTTGGAATTTTGTCGAAAAGTGTTGAAAATAAGGTTTGAAACCTTGAAAAGTTTATACTTAGATATTTTCCTAAAACATGATTTTGATTTTAATATAATTATAGATAGTGATTAGATGTAACTTTTGACATGAAGGTGTAATTGTTGTGTGTGTGTGTACGATAATGTGTGCTGTGAATAGTGAAGACTGTCAGGACAAGAGAGACGTGTAGGAATTGAGTGGACTAGTTGTGTAGTATTCGACAATTTTGTTTGCGATATGTGTGATTTATCCTTGCGTGAAGTATAGTTGCTATATCGTGATAGTCTCATCTTCATTGAATTATCCTGTAGACTATCTTAGTCGTTTGATTCATTGTGTTAGATATTATGAGACATCCTAATAGTCTCGCCTCAACTCGAGATAGATTGCACCATTCGCTCCGTCAATAGGTATACCCTCGGATATAATTCGCTCTCTGACATGTTATAAAGTCAGTCTATATTCTATCATTACTATAATTCACTGTGTGACTGACACTCAAATTATGTGTTTGGTTACTCTTCCCTGTCTTCGTAGTCTACGTATAGATGCTCTCTCGATCATCATTGATACGCGATCATCGCAGTACATGCATATAAGCCATGTGCTGGAATATAAGTCTCGTATCGTCTCTTTCTTTTTCTCCCTGCTCTCTTCTCACCTCTTCTTCTAAATGCTAGGCTCTTTCTAATTTGTGTAGCAATGTTCGCTTTTACCAGCATCTTATGTTATTTTACTATGTATTGTTAACCAGCAAACTAGCATTCGAATATCTTATAACTGTAGATTATCAAGACTTTTGTTTATCGCATCCGCCGTGTCTATAGATACTGAACTCCATATTTAGCACGCCAAGTGTCATCTAATATCTAATAGTGAAATGCATTTAGAGTTACTGTGACAGCACCTCTGACTAATTATGGATCATTTGAGGATGATGTTCCCATTGATGGAGAACATCATAGATGAGTCTGTGACTAGTCGTTTAAGTCTCACTACCTCACTATAATGATACTTATCAAATTGATGCGCAACGGACACACACTACACTTTCATTACTAAACCCAACAATTCAAATACACACATCAGTTGGTAGTTACATCCCCCCCACACTCCCCCTACATTGACCACACTCACCAACTAGAGAGATAGATACCAAACTCAGTCGAAATCACCGCACCACATGTTCCCACCCCCCCCCTATCACCACTTCCCTACAACACCATCCATCCAATCACACGTCCTGTATAGAACGTGAGTGTGTATGACGGCGCCTGAGTACTTATATGAGTTTCGTATCTCTGCGAAGGATAGGACAAGGTCCCTAACGCCCACTCCTCTCCCCTCAGCGATCGCCGCCGCTAATCTCATGCCCTATTTCACGCCGTCCCCCACCTGACTCTCTCCCACCCTAACACCCTCCGTCTCCGCTCATGCACATATCCACCTATAAATGAACTGTATCAATTTCAAAAGACCCTCCCTACACATCTCTAATGCCTCTATCCAACCACCCTCCCACCCTCCCATAACCTCCTGATGTCGGATATACCAGTTTCGTGTTCAGTATCGCTTACTGTACATTTAACCTTAATTGTTGAGAAATATGTGTTGTCTTTCATGACTGTGATTTCTGCATAGAAGTGTTTAGTGTTGTGTATGAAGTCACCAATTTCGCAATTGATCATGTGCTCGAATGTGGTCTCCAGAGAGATGTTTGTAATCAAGTGTTTGGTAACTAATGATGATGCTTCTAGTCAATGATCCAATATACGCGCCCTGCGTGATGGAAAACAATAATATGTGGGCAAGTGAAATTTGTCTTCCTTGGACACTTGTGTTCTATGAGTGCATTCCCAATCATCAATCAGTCCCTCCCCACACTCCTAGTATAACTAGTGTTGTGAGTAGAAGTGTTTCCTCGGAATTTCACGATTGCGCCTCTTTCCCCCCTGGTGTGTGTATGTGTTGAGTGATCTGTAAGCGATCTCACGTCTCCACATAATTCATCAGCATATGAGTTGGCTATGTGTGACAAATACAGGTGCCTTGATGAGATTCCACGCTCTCTACTGCCCCATTGTTTCCTGCGAACCTTTGTTGAAGAGCACACTCACTGCCTCCCCCAAATGCCACTGTAACTGCACTTCCCATCGACGACTATAGGAGACTCACGCAGATTCAAGAGGAGCCCTTTAGGTTCGAACATCGCCTACTATGGTGTACATCAATAGGCATGTGATGTGACTAGTACTGTTGTTAGACGTATGCTAGACGTTCTGTGGAGAATGAATCCCTCCTGTCTATCTCACTCCTGTCATAAGACACTGGTTGTGTTCCCACATCACTCACTGTGGACTACTTTGTGATGTATGTCCTCCTGTTGAAATTATTGGCACTGACCCTTCGCCGCCGCTCACGAGGGCCCGTCACTACACCACTCACTGTAGTGCCTCATTCTCGCTCCAGACAGACTAGATATAGAGACGCGGTCGCACTGCATTTTATATACTATAGTAATGCTACTGTTCATATCTTCTCCTCCACAGGTGCCTGTTGTACGAACAGCAGAGAGCCTCCGTCAGTTTGCACCCAGTGTGCCATCACGCTCTGGATACTTGTAATGAACCGCAAGTATATCTACCTCAATGTACCAGTTGTGCAGATCACTGAGCGCGTATCGTTTCGGTATACGTGGTCTGTACCCCCCCAGTTTAGCCCCCCCCCCCCCCTCCACCAACCCGCTTGTACTCGTCATGTTTACATACTCTTCCAAGTGTTTACCCGTGGCCAACTTGTTAGTGATACTAAGTCACTCCTAGGAATGATTGCTATGATAGATAGTTGTATGGTATTACTCGAGCCTCTCCCTCCATTGTGTTCGTCTCGGCGCACACTGTGAATTGTAATGTGTTGATGTTAAGATAGGACTTTAATGCTGTAGAAGCTTTTGTAAGTCTAGCCGCCGATTTCGATAGATAACTCACATCTGGATTGGCAGTGATGCAGAGTTATTCGAGACCCTGTCGCGCCATCTGTTGATATATGAGAGTGTCTTGCGCGATCTCTCTCGTTCTCTTTCATTATGCTGATTCTTTGGTGCTGAAGTTTATAATGTCTGTGATCTCCCTTAGTTATAAAGCCTTTCGTGTATCCAATGCATCTGACACATAGCCATATATCTATTGATTTACAATTTAAATATTGAGGAACTACTCTACATCAGCCACTCCAACGCCTATTGTACTATTAGAAGAAAAGTCGAGATACCCAGTCCCCCAAATCTGAGCCCCCTCTATCCCCCACCCCCCCACTAGGCTAACGCCTACACGTCCGCTCTCCCGATGTTGATCACACACATCATCCACACCCGCCCCGCGCTGCAGCTACGTATCGGCACCCCCCCTGCACTTCTTCATGGCACCCGACTTGAGTTGCTTTGTTTTGTTTTTTGAATGCGAGAGAAGAGATCCATCTTAGCAAAACGACAACATCACCTGTTTGTCTCCACTTGTACAGGCTCACTTGTAAGAAGCATCATCTTGTCTAGAAGCCTTTCCTGTCACCATATTGACAGTCCTTGTCGGTAATTATTTGTTTTGTCTTGGACCTATTGGTTAGTCCTCCCATTACTTGGTTTGACTTTACCATGCAAGGGATGACCACTGGATATCCCACAAGTTGATAGCATTTATTTTGATAGTGACCTTCTTTTTGATAATTGCCACAGATAACACCAGGTTTAAAAGAACTTTTCCTGGTGTTTGGGATAGTGTTGTTTCTGAATTGCCTATGTTTGGAAAAACATTTTGATTGTTAAGGGTTCTTGAACTGTTAAAGGTTGACATAACAGCTGGTGTAGAGAACTTAGGAGTGTTTGTTTCTCTTTGTTTCTCTTCTTGTCTCATCATTGCATAAGCTTTAGTGGCATTTGGTAGAGATTGCATTAACAAGATTTAGCCTCTCACATTTGCAAAGCATTCATCCAATCCCGTTAGAAATTGCAATAAACCTTTTCCTACTTTCCCGTCCTCAATTGGTCTTCCATTTGCACATACACAGTTACAAGTACACAGATGTAGAGGGTTCTACAGCATCAATTGCATACCACAATCCATTTAACTTCTGATAGTACATCTCAATAGAATAGTTAGCTTGTTTCAATTGAGTGATTTCATTGGTTAATTGATAGATTCTGTGACATCTAATTGAGAGTAGTGTTCTTAAAGTTCTAACCACAATGCAGATGCTGAGTGAACAAAACTCAAGTTGTTACTGATTTGATCACTAACTGTGTTCAAGATCCAAGATATGATCATATCATTGTTTCTTTCCCATAAAGCTCTTATAGGTGAATCATCTGGTTCAGGATAGTCATTGGTGATGATTTTGAGTTTGTTTTTGGCATTGAGTGCTATCATTAAGGATCTCCTCCATGAACTGTAATTTTCTGATCCTGTAAGCTTTTTGGAGATTAAAATGAAACCTGGATGATCATTTTGATGTAACAAGAGTGGGTGATTGACTGAGTTTGTATCTTCATCACTATTGTTATTTGAATTTGATTGTGGTGGTGTAAACTTACCATTGATTTGGTTGATATGATTGATCGAAAACTTAATGAATTAGGAAGTGTGTGATGTATTTGATATGTTTTGATGTGATTTGGATGTGAATATTGTGTTTTTAGGTCAGCTCTGATACCATATTGCGAGGGTGTGAAAAATATTTCATTAAGAGAAAATGAGTTGTTACAACCGAATAAAATAAGGAGCTAAAAAAAACATTTATACTACATTCTAAGATACAATCTTACTAACAAACTGTAACTAACTAAACTGTAAGGAACTATGCTACATTAAGCTACATTTAGATAAATAGCTTTGATGCTTGCTGCAATGTGGTGAAGTATAAGTCTTCTTCCATATACTCTATTCTTCCTTTGTCTTTGATGCTCTGCATATGAAGATGGAGTTGACTCTTGAGTTGACTTTATGGTGTATACCATGAAGAAGTGACCAAAATCGAATAGATCCATCCCTAGTACCAGAAATCAAACGTGACAGATCCATAGATAACACCAAGAAACAGCCCTGTAGTGACTTCAGTAACCTACTAGTTGCAACTAGAAAATTCTCAAGATAATCAATATCCAAACTGGTCTCGGTAAATTTGGTCTTCAACCCATTTCCAATTACCCTTTCATCATTACTTTCGTCAAACTTCAAGAAAAGTTATATCACTCAATCTGCTGATGTATAACTTGTATTTGTTTTTATCCAAACATTGGACCAAGTGAACAAGTTGATGAGTGTATTTCTTTTTCTTATTAGGCCATTTCTAAATGTCAAACTTCAAATGACTAAAATTATATTCGTGAATCATTGTAACAGAAGCCTTCACCGTATCAATTAATTTTGTCATTACCACTAAAGAAAATTTATCACATGAATCATCCACAACAACTCAAAAAATATACCCAATAACCATAACCATAAGCTCAGGTTCAAGGCAGAACTTCAGGTTCTGGCTTGACTTCAGGTTCAGTCTTAACATATGAACTTCATCAAAAAGACTTAAGCCAACATTTTTGATGCATGTTAGCCGTGTATTTATTAAAGTGGTGGTCATTAAATATTTCCGAGCCTTGTATAAGTAAAACGTAGTTTACAGGAATTTAGTTAAGCTAGTTGGGCCTAGTTGTCGGGCTCAAGCCCATTTGTATTAAGAACCGGCCCAAAGTAAATCCCACAAGAATAGTCCACTCTTGTAACTATATAATGCCCTCTCCAAGTGTGGAGAGGGTGTTGCTTCTCATTTTTCTTTTCATGAACAAGTAACCATTTTTTCTTTTTTACTTTCTCTCTCTAAAATCTTTTTCTTATTTTTGTGTTTGGTGATGAAATGATATCCTAACAAGTGGTATCAAGAGCCAAGGTTGGGTGTTGTGATTTGTTTGTGGTAATTTTTTTTAAACTTATTACTCGGCTAATTCAGTTTTTTTCTTCTTTGTCAACTATTGTGCCAAAACTATATTTTTCGTGTATTCTTTATTGATGTTTTTCAAAACAGTGTCTTCTTTATATTGATCATTTAAGCTTAGTTTATAGCTTTTTAGATCTTTTTGTGGCTTTTTTTTATTGTACACTGTTTGAACGAGTGAACTTTTGTAGAGCCGAACGAGTGAATTTTTGTAGAGCCGAACGAGTGAACTTTTGTAGAGCCGAACGAGTGAACTTTTGTAGAGCCGAACGAGTGAACTTTTGTAGAGCCGAACGAGTGAACTTTTGTAGAGCCGAACGAGTGAACTTTTGTAGAGCCGATCGAGTTTAAGTTAACTAGGACCGAACGAGCAAAGTTAGATAAAGGACCGATCAAGTTAAGTATAAATGAGCCGAACTAGTTAAAATTTAAAAGGAGCCAAACCAGTTTCACGTATAAGTTTTTTTTTCGGTTTTTCGGTTTCGAGTGACGTTAAATGTCGGGACATAAGAATTATATCATCGTGTTCGTGACATCGTTTCGATCAACGTGGTATATTTATTTTCTACCGACAATAAACGTACCACTCCGCGAGATCAAATTTACAATCGTTAACATTTTATAATCTTGAAAAACGATGAAGATTGTTTAAAATTTTGAAAATTTCATTTTTAACCCTTTATTTTCTATAGCTTCACTTTTTTTAACCCTTAGTTAATAACAACATTTTCTTTTAGCCCTTAGCTTTTGGAATATTTTAATTCTAACCTTTCATTTTTTTAAAACATTTTCATTTTTAGATCTTTGTTTTCAATTTTTTTCTTTACTTAGTTTATATTCAATTTTAGCCCTTTAGTTGTAAGAAATTGCACCGTTAGTCCTTAATTGAGTTTTGATCAACCGTTAATCATTTCAAGCTAAAAGTTTGTGCACCGTTCATCGTTTAAGCTCATTTTTCGCCAACGAAAGTTCAAATTCTTCAATTTCAACAACGATTTCTCATCATTTTTGTTTTACGGTTTCTTCTTGATTTTGTAAAATCCCGCGAAAGATACGATTCATTTCTCGGTTTTAATCAAAGATTTGTAAAATCCCGTGAAC
>BQNB010097177.1:4701-25448 GCA_026074375.1 Tanacetum coccineum | reverse complement strand
TCTGGTATACCGCTGGGAAAAGGAGTATAACTCCATAATTTTGTAATAACTTTTCAAAAGAAATTTAGGTACCTGTAGAAGAACCTTAGAGCTATCACCTCCAATTGGTTTCTCATCAAAAGCATCAATAAATTTCAAATTACGCTCATTTTCGTAAACTACAAAAATTTTTCAAAATTTCTTTGGGGACTGCTTTGGGATAGCAGCTTGTTGTGTATGTTTTAAAATATTTTTGGTCTATGAAGACCTGGAAAATTAGACTAGGAGGTAGAGAAACCTCTTAGGTACATGTAGGAATTTAGACGGAGTCATATCGACACCCGACGAATGAGATACCGCCGAAATGGCAAAACTAGTCAAAATTGAGACCAGAATTCGAATGAGTAATAAGTTCAAAAACTTATATAGCAACACCTAAATATGTAAAACTGTAAGCTTTAGATATTGAACAAACTTAGGTTTTAGCGGTCGTTTCGGCTTTTACGAACGCACGGTTTAGGAGATGCACTCAACTTAGTGTAGCGATAAAATTTTGGTAAAGGGCAGCCTTGATAGAGTAAGGGCAAAATGGTAATTTCACCTTGGACCCAAAACTTTCTGGGCAATGGGTCCTATGTTTCTGAAAATTAGACTTGAAATGCTTTTCGTAGACGAAAACCTCATACTTTTATCGTCCCCGTACTAGTAAGTAGGGAGATTTCAAGATTTAGGTTTATTGGATTGAGGTCATTATTGCCTCAAAGTTTTATGAGAGTTCATGTATATGTAGTTTATGTATTGGAAACTTAGAACCGTTACGGTTGGATATAGTGGCTTTGAAAGCCAACGATGTATCCCTTTTTGGAAGAAAAGTTTTTTGGTATGTATGTATGTTATTCTCGGCGTTGCTATTACAAATTGTTCTTGGTTATGAGTTAGGAGGAGGTGTCATTGTATAGGTTGTACTATGAGTGAAGCTTGGAGGTCGTGGTTACCCCCGAGGCACTCGACTAGTGAGAAATTGATTTGACCCCGAGCGTTGGGTGACTTCAATTGGCAAATCTTTCGCATGTGTATGTTACTTGCTTGCATGTCTTGTAGAGATTAATTAACCCCCAGTGTTAGAGTTGACTCAACATGGCGAATCCTTAACAGTGTATGTTTACACACACACTTGCAATAGTCCATGAAGTTGTGGTACTATTTTTGGTACTGTGCTATTACCAGGTGACCAAAACAGTATCAAATGATCTTACGAATTGAATGATTTTTAAAAATTTAGGGAGTTCGCAAAAAAACGAATTTATGTTTTTAAGGACAAATGTCGTTGCGCGAATTATACTGATTTCGTTGTATAAATTGTTTGTGTAAACAATGGAAAATGTGTTTTCTAAATTTCATAAACTGACCCTGTGGTGTCAAATAAATCTAATAATACAAATAATGTCTAAAAACGTTATTTATATTTTTCGACCTCTTAATGTTTTGATAATAATAAAATGTGAAAACGTTTACGATAAAATTAAACGTTTATAAATTACTAATCATAAAATTCTATTTCTAAGATTAATCACTTAAGGTATAGATAAACAAATCATTAAACATGATTAGTGATCAAGAAAATATTTTTCTTAAACCTTACATTTCTACAAATGTGATTTTATAAAAATATAAAAACAAAATATTTATTCATTAAAATAAATGTTTTATTAAAAACATAAAATTTGAAATTCAAAATTTCCCCCCAAAATAGAAGGTTCTATAACAGATACAACCTTCACCACAAAAGGACAAAAAAAGGAGAGGAGTCTAGTGGCGGTCCCCTTTTAGGCCTGGCGGCCCCCTTATATATAAGGGACCGTCGGGACCGCCACCAACAACGGTCATTTTTTTGTCCGTATAAATACTGGGCCACCCCATCTGAAAAACTGAACCTCTTGCCACGAATTTTTTCAGATCTGTTATTCTCTTTTCTTCCTTTCTTTCTAAAACACATATATCTCTGATCACTAAAAAATCTTTAACTTGTTTTTGTCAATTTGAGTTAATTCTTTCTTCCACGCTTCTTCTTCTTCTTCCCTTAATCAAGTGCACAGAGAAAACAATCGTATTCTTCCTATATTACGAATTGTTATCAAGAGTTGATCTATCTCTTCCTCCTCAAGATCCATCAAATCTTTATTACAAATATTTTAGTGTTGTTTTGTCGTATATTGTATTGTGTGTAGATCCAAGTCTGGTGTAAATTGTGTATTTATGGTGTTGATTGGATTAGTGTGTCAATCCAAGGTATATAATATTCTTGTGAGTGTGTCAAGACTAGTCAAGTCTATAGATTGAGGTTCTATCATAAGAATTATGCGACCGACCTCTAGCATTGTGTCAGAAAAGAAAGATAAGCGACGTGTAAAACGGTTTTCTCCGCCCTAGAAGGGAGCTTGTAGACATAGTGAAATCTTACGAGTTGAGTACTCGGTAGTAGGAGTAAGGAACGAAGAGGACTTTCGTTGCCGAAAAACCCCACTAATAAATCCTTGATGTCTTGGTTTGATCGTTTCATTCTCTATCTCTTTATTAGTTATTGCTTTACCTAGTTCATTATATTGATGTTTTTAGTCGTGATTCATAACTGTTATTGATTGACCATATAACTCCAAATTCTAATAATTTACTAAGCAACAGTTTTTAAAACGGTCAACAGTAAACTAATCACCCCCCCTTCTAGTTTCCTCCAATTGGATACAAGCAATAATCACCAAGATTCATAAAACATAGTAGTGTTTTTAAAGCTTGGATCGATCCTATGGCATTCCGACAAATATCTAGAAGGGCAATCTATGCAAAGACCACAACTTTTTGAAAGTGATAGTTTTATTTATTGGAAAATAGATTCGAGACATATATTAAATCAAAAGATCTAGATCTTTGGCATGTTATTACAAATGATGATTTTTAACCTTTTATTCAAAATCCAGAAACCAACCAAACTTGATGAGGTTGCCCCTCTGTCTTGCAAAACAAACGATGATCTTAAAAAAGGCTTGTGAGAAAATAAGAAGCCCGAAAATGGTTATCTACATAATGACTTTGCCTAGAAAATAATATAATGAATTATCATGTGGAATACAAGCAGAAATCAATTTGGAAAACTTTGTTAATCACCCATTAAGGTAAAAGCCAACAAAGGACAATAAGGATTGACCTTTTGGTTACAACAATATGAACAATTCGTCCCATTTATCGAAGACAAGTCTATAGAATAGTGCTTTTGCTAGATTTAATACAATTTTTACTTTCTTAAAGCTCTTGAGAAGGATACTGCTAGTAAGAACTATGTATTGTGAAGTTTCTTGAGAGCTCTACAACAATCCTAAATGGAGAGCAAAGGTCGACGACGAATGACGAGTGACTCACAAGACTTAACATCACTATCTCTTGATGATCATTGGAAACCTCAAAGTCCATGAGATGATCATCAAGAAAGATTCTAAATTAAGTCATAGCAAAAGTCGAAAGGAAATCCTCTTGCTTTAAAGGACCTAAGAAAGATCTAAGGGATGAAGAGTGTTCGACTTCCGGTAGTGAAAACGAGAGTTAGACGCCATGACGGTAAGAACTTCAAGAGTTCTTAAAGAGAAAGAGGTCGATTCGTGAATCAAACCTCGAAACGACAAATAAGGGATCCTCAAAGAAGCGAGACGACAAAAACAAGCAAAAGGAAAGGAAGTATGCAGTTAGAGCGGAATCAAATCATCTTAATGAGAATGTCCAAAGCCACCGATAGACAAGAACCAAAGAGCATTTGTTGGAGGTTCTTGGAGTGATAACGATGAAGAAGATGATGATGAAAAGATCTAAGGCGAGACCATTCTAATATCTCACAATGAGATAATGCCTTGGATCAATTTGGAACCCAGACCGGAAATGGATCAAGGATACAATTTTCTAAACTTATGACGGCAACCGAAAGCTCTTCTCCACTTGTACAAGTGCATACAATGGAGGTAAACGTGTATTTTTTGGTAAGAATCTTGCTGGGACATCATTGAGCAAAGGGTCTAACGATTTCTAATGACTCTCTAAAATAGATAATGTAGAACATGTTGTATAATCTAGGATTCAACTTAGCTAAGTATAATAGACAAATATGTGAATAATAAGTGTATAGTAACTCTTTCTGACATGATAGTTAAATCACTTAAGGACGGTGAAAGTGATAGGTAGTAGGAGTAGTTAAGAAGAAAGGCTGTATATGTGATAGGAAATTAAGAAATAACCTAAATGATCAATTTGTCTAGCAACGATTGATGATAATTCCACTTTGTGACATAGGAGATTAGGTCACACAAATATGCATCGCATTTAATCGTTAGCTTCTAAGGAATTAGTTAGGAACATACCTAAGCTTAAGTTTGATAAACAATTTTGTGATGCTTGCAAAATTGGAAAACAAGATCACGGGCATAGTCCACAATATCTAAGAAAGTAGTCTCAACAACTAAATGCTTAGAACTTCTCCTTATGGAATCTATTTTTGGTCTTCCGCCGTATCGGGAACTACATGAGGAAATTCGTTCCCCCTAGTCATAATAGAAATGACACTACCTAGGTTTACTTGGACTAGATTTGTCTTAACGAAAAAACCGAAGCTTGTGTCGAATCAATTGAAATAGTTATGTAAGAAAATCCAAAATCACTTAGGAGTACAATAGTATTGCAATAAGAACCGAATCAAGGTAGAGAATTTGATAATGAAGTTGCAATTATGGAAGTTTGTTAATCCAATGGGATTACTCACAAACTTCTCGGCTCCCACGCACTTCCTCAATCAAATACGTGTTGAAATGAAAATAGGATACTTCAAGAGAATGAGTAGAATCAAATGTTAACGATGAACTGTCTACCAAAAAGCTATTCTGAACAAAAGGTTTGGTGTAACTCCGTAGATACTTCAAACAATAGATATCGTCAACCGAATCCTAATAGCATGCCTAGGGAAAAACAACCTTATGAAATCTTTAAGAGGTAGGAAACATACACTTTACCATATTTTTTCAGAGTGTTTGGAACAAGTAGCTTCTATTCTAAACACTAAAGATACCTAATACGCAGTTTGACGCCGAAATTCGAACGACAGCTGTCTTTCTATGTTTACTCCTAAAATAGTACAGACTGATATCATTCTAAATTAAACACACTATGAAAATCTAAAGAATCACTCAACGAGTGACATTCGATGAAACTCCTCCACCCTCTAAGCATCACCCTTGGTGAAAGCTATGACGTGGATGAAGAAGAAAGCTATAGGGAAATCGAAAAAGAAAAACCTAGAAAACGTTGTTGAGGATGAAACTATTAGAGAATTGACAAAATAGTCAATATATAAGGAATCTAGGTACCAAACCTCTAGAAATGTCATAGGAAAACCTCAACCAAAGAACCCCTTAGATCCAAAAGCCTAAAACCTAAGTAACTTTAATGTTATATCGCAACCATCAGAACCTAAGAAATGATGAACTAAGCCTAGAGATGAAGTTGATAGTCGCCTGTGTAAAACCCCGAAAAAAGTGTCATAGGCGAAATTTGTTCTGGAAGTGATCGAGAGCGTCATAATACAACACACAAGATTACAATAGAACGACCTCTAATGTTGTCGTTAAAAAAAGTAAACTCGTTTGATTTGTCTTGAAATTGAAATAACATTTGATCTCCATCGAATTGCATCGACAAATGATAAGATTAAATCAATACAACAGAATTGTGATCATTTTTGTAAGTAGAAATCATGAATGGAAATCCCTCTTTAGACTCCAATGCACATCAAGTAAGCCAAACATCTAATTCACCTGAGAAAAACATGCTTAAAAGTGTGAACATAAAGTTGGTAAGTTCATAGATTTTTATAAGTATGACGTAAAGTTGCAAATGAATGTTATTTGCCGAATGTATCATGCACATACAATGTAAAATGTTTAGTAGACGACTGTCTCACGATATATCATAAAATGTTTAAGCACACAAAATATTGGATCAAAGATATGAAAAAGTATGACGTACTATTCCAACCCTTAAATAGTAAAAAAAAAAAGTATACTGTGTTAAATCCAAGATTTCTTGAAATGTATGCATGACCATTGTATCCTGTGCAAATAGTCCCATATGAAGATTACGATTACATAACTAAATTCAGTGAAACTGCGCTTTGACTGTATTTATGCCAACATTTCAGGCACATGTAAAATGTAATCCAGATGAATGTCCAGCGATTCAGACAATCAAAGTAAATGTGTCATGGAATGTAGTTCAATGTAAGACATGGTATAGACGTTCATGATTCCAGTTGATAGCCTAGTCACTGCCGAACGCGGAGAGTAAGTTCAAACCCCAATAGAGGTATCTACTTAAATAACAATGTACGTGCTTACCGTCCGGTAATTAACAGTTCATGCACTTATAAGCTAATCCCTCATCAGTTAGAATGAAAACAAGTTGTAAGGTATCCATCATAAAACTAGTGATGTATCTCACCACGAGATATTGTAAAGTGTAACGGTAAACATCATTTTGTAAACATTCATGTATAACACACTAGTATCCGACCATGGTAATTGAATTTGGTAAACACGGTATGTAATAGACCATGTAATAGAATTGGATAGAAACACATATATTATCAATCCATTGAACTGAATTTGTAAACATACGAATAGAATCGACCATGAAAATTGAATTTGTAACACACGAGATATATGAATCGTCCAATGTAAATGAATCGTGTAAATAAGCATGATTCTCCACCCTAAAAAATTTATTACAAGTAAAAAACAATTTGGTTATAAAGCTCACCTTGATGTTGGCATGAACAATTGACGGATAGACATCCTAATATGCACAACACGTACGGAATAGCGAAACGTCTCGATGAAAGTTTGCGGTTTATCTAGACGTTATATCCTACTAGCCTAGGAGAACTGTACTTTGGGTCTTCCGATGAATGAGTACCATCAACGCCTGACACGTTGAATAAATAACAATTAGATTGACAGTTTGTAATAGCTTGGTGGGTAGTTAAACAAAATGAGTCATAAGGTAAACACCAAAGTAATAATATATTCCGTATATATAACAAAAATGGAAAATTAGGTGGCCAGAGTATAATAATTCCTACCGTGAACTTATTCATTAACAAGATAACCAACCAAAAAGAATAACTCGAAAGCCGTATGTAGATACAGAACATGTGGTACATCTAAAAGGTGACAAGTTAAAATAAAAGGTCTAATTATATAGATACATTTACCAAGTATTTTATAAGAAAATGATATAAATAAAGGAAACTACATAATTTGACACTATTTGGAAATCACCATAATAAGTTAAGAAAAAGTCCTTGTTATAAAAAAGTAATGAGCACTTTTAAAGTTGATAAAATTATGGTAAATGACATTTTCAAAGATTATACAAAAGGTTTTGATTTAGTCTTCTAGACAGGAATTATAAAAATAAATAATTTTATAATGTTATGTATTTCATTTTCTCGACGTTGAGCACTTATTTGTAAAAGTATAGCTCACGGGTGTTTGTCTGGTTATTTTTATAATAATAAAATTAAACTAAAAATTATATAATTTAAGTCCTATTTCAAGCAATCCTGTTGCAATTTGTCTCGGCTTATCAAGATATATAATTAGACGAGATTAAATAATATATAACACTTTATTTAACCATTAACCACCACTAATCCAGTTTTGATACAAAATCTATGATATACTTTTTAATTCGATTTATATACATCAAAACCCACCCTAAAGGTATGTTTGCAGCTCACCCAAAACAAGCACTTATACATTTCCGCACCCCAAACACTCCTTTTTGTTATTCCTGCCAAACCAAACGCCCCTTGTTTGGTAAACTCAAAACTGCCAAACCAACACCCCTGTTTGGTGTTAATCTGCAGGAACCCAAACACACCCATAGGGTTTTATCAGCAAACCAAACACTCCCTAAGCTTGCTGGCTTAAGACACCAAACGCACCATTATTGGTTTTTCCTCTGCATCAACTACACGCGCCCTTTTACGATTTAATCACCACACCCAAACCCCCCCGTGCCTTTTCTTTAATCCAAACGCACCTTTGTGCTATGTTAATCGAAACCAAACACACATGTGTTGGTGCTTGTTTCTCGCGAAACTAAATGCAACCCTTACCATTTTTTGGTACACGCAAACGCACACTAAGGTGTTTCTCTATCATAAGCTTAAAAAACGCACCTTGGCTGGTGTTTTGACCCACAACCACCATCTTCACACCCTTGTGTGGTCGTGGTGGCGGCCAAAATATAACAAACGACAACCATTTTTCGGGTTTTAAGCCTGCCACGAAGCAAACACACCCTTTCCGTGGTGTTAACAATAAACCAAAACGCACCCTATTGGTGCTTTGTTCCATGAAAACCAACGCACCCTATGGTTTCATCAAAAACCACGGACCACCCTTTTGGTGCTCTAAATAAATACACAATCATGGAGAAGTCACGCACCCTCTGTTCGTGTATTTTAATAAAAAAAAAAAACGCACCCCATATGCCTTGTGAAAACCCAAACGCATACTAAACTCCCTTTGTCTTGGCGCTGAGACGAACCAAGACCGCACCCTTGTAGGGTGGTCTGCACAGGCGGTGGCTAGGTGGTAATGTGATGACACAGTGGCAATGAGTGGACGATGGAGTGATAGATGAGGTGGTGGTGTTGTGTGGTTGATTCGTGGGATGAGTATTGCGCTGTTGATGATTACGATGGAGGTATGCAGGCGTAGTGGATGAGTTGGTAGTGGGTGGTTTTCGAAGGTGGTAGGTGACGCATGGATGGAGGTGCGATAGCTGTTCGGATGGTGGTGATGTGGGTTTGTGGATTGTTGATGAGGTGAGATGTTTAACGGTGGAATCTGCGATGAATGCGCGGAAGGGGTTCGGCTAATTGAGTTGAGCGTCGGCGGCAAGTTGGCCGGAAAAATTGCAGAAGCGGAGTGGCTGGAAAATAAGAAGGAGGCAGATCAGATTAGTTTATAGGTATAAAGGAGAGACAATAGGTGATGTTAGGGTTTGAATGGAATGAATGGAAACCCTAATACTTCTATTATATACTTAAAATTATGAAAACAAGGTGACAACTTCCCAATAGATTAGGGTTAATGTTGTAAATATTGCTTAGAAGGACTGAAAGTGTAATTTTTGTATAATAATGGTTCGAGACTTGTTTAGGCCATTTAACGGATGATTCAAAACACGAAACTTGCGCCTTTACGTTCCAATTTATTTTTCCATGAAAAATGACTATTTACTCGACTATTATATTATAAATGTTTTTATAAAATATATTCAATGATTATTATTCACTTGATAGCCAGTTGGGATACACGGTACGCGTGCACCATAACAATAAAACTTTAACATTTAATATTATACGTTTTTAAAAAACTTGTCTGAAAAAATGTCTAAATGGAATTATTACATATTATTTATTTAAACACAAATGATAAATAAATAGTAATGAAAATTATTTTTTGTGTCAGGTACACGTATCGTTCTTGTTTCATAACTTCTTCACTGGGTATTTTGGTCATTTTCTGCTTGTTTTTCGGGTCTCAGAGGCAAAACTAAAGTTGTCAGGAATAGATACCGTTTTAAACATCATCTAGGCTTTAGAGTCCGAGTTGTGAAAGCGTGATTTAGTGAGTCGTTTTTGATAAGTCAACTTAGGAATAAAATCTATATTTTCTCGTTTTCAAATCAAATAAGTTTAATAATAAATTTGTACTCGAGGTATGTAATAATAAATATGATTTATAATTAAAATATGTTCCGAGAGAAGTTTTAACCAGGTTACCGGATATATCGTTTCTATGTGACATAAAAGATCAAAATGTCAAAAAGTCAAGTCGGACCCGAAAAGTCAAAGTTAAAATAGTCATTTAATATTCTAAAACAAATTGCTCTGGATGTATAGAGAGTACCTACCCCTATAGAAATCATCGTGCCTGAGATTTTAATTTTTGGTTTAACCGATTGTCATGACCAAGAAAAGATGTTAAGATTTAATAAACGAGTTCTACTAAACAAGACGCTGATAACTTTATCCAGAAAAATTAGGTGTTTCTTTTCTTCTACACTTCTCAATCTACCAAAATTTTATGCTAGGTATGACCAGATATTTAACCATCAATAATGGTATCTCAAAATAATCATTTTATCAGGTCTTATGAACTAATATAAACTGCTTATAAAGGAAAGTCGTCATTATATGTGAAAACCTCAAAAGAAATGTAGTCGGTGAGTTGTTTGCTATAAGCTTCTAAATGTTCCTATGATCGGAGTCTCATTTCTGCTATCCGCAATTCTGATGATTCACATCAACGTGGGCTTTATTGGATGTACGTAACCCAACTTACTTGGCGAGTTAACTAAGGTATGTATCGTACCCTAAGTCTCCTATTAGTTGGGCCCGAAATGAATAGGTTTGTGGCTAATCTCTTCCGTCTATAGGTTTTATCAGGTTTAATGGGGGTGGGGTTGCATTACCGTATAGGATAACATTGTTACTAAGCAGGGATGAATGTAACTAGATCTTGCACAGTGGACCGCTTAGGACCCAAACAGCAACCAATGAAGAACAATTAACTAATACGAATGATGATGGGATGTATAGGAGAGAAGGAACATTTCGAGAAACAATATCCCTAGAATAAAGATCGTATCACGAGAAGTGGGATGAGCTCGAGCAGGAGGAGCATTGGACGTATAGGTGGTGGAATATAGTACTCAGAATCGTTAGTTCGTATGGAAGGTGAATCAAATCCAGTAGCTTAAGTTGCACAAGTCGTCCTCCACAAACAGCGTTCATGACCGTAAATATTGGTAAAGGCAATAAGTAATAACTTAGAATGAGAGATAAAGAGTATTACCAAGGCGAGGCCTTAAGATTCTGCTGAGTGGTAAGACACGATCGTGTCTCTAGACCTTTTTAACGGATTTCGGTGATCATCGGGTTCGAGTTCATACTCGTTTCATATGGATTCGCATAAAAGGCGCAACTCATTTATAATTTATTATTATGAATAAGGAAGCTCCCTAATTTATGGGAACATCATGATATGATAAACCTTATGGTTTGGGATTTTACATTTAATTATTTAAATAAAGAGGCGTCCCAAGCCTTTTCAAATAAATAAATTTAAAAATCATCCTACTTAATAGAATTCCTGCGGCAATACGCGTACTCCCATTACCTTCAAGGTGAGTTGATACATGACGAATGCATGTGCACTAATGGGTATGGAACGTAGTGTTTAAAACTCGTCTTCCGGAAGACGGGAGAGGCAAACAATCAGGCGAGCTCGACATAGAGTCAATATAGTTAATGAGTACATCGTTTAGAGTAATAAGATAAAGGTCTTTAGGAATGACAACATAGGCAGTTTATCTATCAAGTTCCTTATGTTTACAAGTCCCGGCCATCATACTATTGTAATACTTAATTCATACATAAATTTTAATGTAGACATAACTAAGACGAGCTTTCTGTGTAATACGATATTGTATAATGTTTATGAAACAAGGGTCTTAGAGACCATGTTAAGACATTATAATGCCCTTGCGAAATGAGTGGGACAATTGTGCCATCTCACAATGTCTTAAAGAAATAAAATGAACCATTATGTAACTTACAAAGTCTATTAAAGAAATGTGTCTGTGTATTTATATAAATAACTCTTTATATACATGAATGTACGATATATGCAAAGGATGAAAGCATATAAACTTAATATATGATGTATGTCATGAAGCACTTAATAAAGGCAATAACCAAGCAAGTAAGCAAAGTGGTTGTGTATAGCAGAACATGAGAAAATCTGAGATGTGATGCAATGTTTGTGAAAACGTTTCTAGTCTAGGGTAAAAATATTTAACAACCTAGTTCTCTATAACCAGTTGCTCTGATACAAGACTGATAAAACCCACAAAAATGATGTCGCAGCAAAAAATGTTTGGGAGTGCGTTACGAATCACAAAACATACAAAATGCCCGGAGAGATAACAATAGAACGACCTCTAAATGCGTCGTTTGAGGAAAAGTAAACTCGTTGATTTTATTGAAATTGAAATAACATTTGGCCCAGAATTTCATCATGAGATGACAAGCTTGAAAGCAATACAACGAGATTAGATCGATTGTAATTAGTAATAAATCCATGAATGAAGATCCTGTCAATTTAGACTTCCCAATTCACATCAATAAGCCAGCATCTAATTCACGACTGAGAAAAACATGCTTAAAAGTGACGAACACAAAGTTGGTGAGTTCCATAGATTTTTATCAGTAAATAGAATATAAAAGTTCCAATGAATGATTTGCCTAATTAATCACTCACAGTAACCCATTGTAATAATGTGAAAGAGGACCTGAACTGTCTCACGTACAGTACATAAAAATGGTGAAGCAAAAAAAAAAGATCAAAGATTTGTAAAGTTATGACGACTAATATTCCCAACCCTTAAAAAGTCAAAAAAAATGTACTGTACTTATGTTCCAAATCCAAGGATATTGAAAATTATGCATGACCATTGATATCGCCAATACAATATCCACCATTAAATGTTGAGTACTATTACACCTAAATTCATGAAACTGCGCTTTGACTTGTATGTATGCCAATCTTTTCAGGCACTATAAATGTATCCCAATGAATGCCAATCGATTTCAGACAATCAAAGTAATTGTTCATGTAAATGTAGTTCAATGTAACGACATGGTATAACGATCGTCTTCCTAGTGATAGCTAGTCACCCGAACAGGGGATGTCAACCCCAATAGATCTATCTTATAACATTCGCGCTTACCCTCCGAGTAATTAACAGTTCATGCAAATTAAGCTAATCCTTATCATCATTAGCAAAGAATAAAACATAGTTGATAGCAAACCTATTATTGAAAACTTTGAATGTAGTCTCCTCACGAGATATGTAAACGAGTAAATGTAAACTATTTTTGTAAACTTCATGTAAACATACATGTAATTCGCGCCATGTAATGACTTTGTAAACACGTAAGTAATCTACCATGAAAATGATTTGTGTAAACAAAAACACTATATAATCATCCATGTGAATGAATTTGTAAAACACATGTAATCGACCATGTAAGAAAATAGTAAACACTTATATAATCGTCCCATCTTAAAAAATAAGTAAACAAGCCTGTTCATCACCCTACCAATAAATGGTAAAACAAGTAAAACGAGGGCTAAAAACTCACCTGTATGTTGCATGAACAATCTGACGGATAGGCAATCTTAAATATGCACAACAACGAACGGAAGACATAACGCTCGGATCGAAGATATTGCGTTTAATCTTAACGGTTATATATCCTTCTAGCCTAGGATAATGTATAATGGGTCTAGCGAGAATGAGTACATCACGCGACAGCAAGACTCACGTTGGATAAAAGATTTAGATTTAAAGTGTAAATAGCTTGGTGGTGGTTACACAAAAATGAGTCGTAAGGTAACACAAAGGTATGTAATATATTCCGTATATATTACGTTCATAAAAATTGGGTCGAGTATCAGTAATTCTTACTGTGAAATCTATATAACACGATACACAACAAAAAGAATAACTCGAATGTAGTAATTACCATATTGAACATCTAAAAGGGGGACAATTGAAAATAAAACATGGTTTATTTTTTTCTGAATTATATAATACTTTCCAAGTATTATATAAGAAAGATGGTAAAAATAAAGGAAACTAAATAATTTGACACGTATTCGGAAATCACCCTATAAGTTAATAAAGAGTCGTTGCTATAAAAGTAATGCACGTTTTATAGTTGAAATTATGTAAATGATGTTTTTAAAGAGATTTTACAAATTTATGACTTAATCTTCTAGTCAGCATATAAAATAAAATTTTATTAATTTAGTATTTCATTTCTTGACGTTGTAGCTAAAATAGGTTATCTCATATTGGTGTAAAAGTATAGCAGTGCACATCGCATTGATTTGTCTGGTTATTGTATAATTATAAATTAAACAATCTTAAAATTATATAACTTAATCCTTTTTCAAGCAATCCGTGTTGCAATTTACTCGCGTAATCAATATATATAATTAGACGAGATTAAATAATATATAACACATTTATTTAAACCATTCTAACCATCATTTCATCCCGTTATTATAATTATAAAATATTATTGATATAGTTATTAAGTGTCGATTTATATAAATCATAACCTAACCCTAAAAAGGTTGTTTCTTTCTGTCTGCTCACCCAAAACCGCCCTTATTACATTTCGCTGCTCACCCAAATCACGCCTTTTAGGAGATTATTTTTGCCAAACCAAACGCCCATGTTTTTTGGTCACTACCAAAAAAACACCCCGGTTTGGTGTTAACTCAACATGCCGAACCAAAACACACCCCTTGGTTGTGTTAGTTCCAACAAACCGAAACACTCCATAACTGCTGCTAACCAAACGCCCTTTTTTTGATGTCTTATTTTTATTTTATAATTTCCTTTTAAAACGCAAAAACGGAATTTATTGCACACCCAAACACTCCCGTGTACGCTTTTTTGAGTTAATCCAAACGCACCAGTGGTGCTGGTTATCGAAACCAAACACGCCAGTTGGTGCTTGTTAAGTCGAAACCAAACGCACCTGTTTGTCTTGTTATCGAAACTAAATGCAGTCCTTAACGTTTTCTGGTACAAGTCCCCAAACGCACCCTAAATCGTTGTTTGCTATCATAAGCAAATTTGCAGCCCAAGGCAGGTAGGTTAAACCCGACACCCAGCACAACCCTTGTGGGTCGTGAGTGCCTTGCCAAAACAAACATCCTTTTCGGTTTAGGCCCACGGGAAGCAAACACACCCTTGTTGGTGTTAACATACAAAACCAAAACCAACCCTACTTGGTGCTTTTCCATGAAACCCACACACCCTGAAGGGTTTTATCAATAAACCCAACACACGTCAAGAGACCCTTTTGTGCTTAAAAAATCACACGCACCCTATTTCGGTTACCTTTTATAAAACACGAAAACGCACCCTCATCTTGCCCCGACCCTTGTTGGTGCTGGAGAACGAACTAGATGCACCCTTGTAGGTTCTGCTAGGCAGTTGGCTGGGAAGGGATGGTTGATGACGTGAGTATGAGGGTGACGAGTGGTGATAGGCGTGGGTGTGTGGTAGGTAGATTTGTTGGATGCTGCGGCTGTGTGATGTGACGATGTGGAAAGCCGCGGCAGTGGAGGTGTGTTGTGGTGATACGAAGTGGTGTGAGCCATGTTGAGCGGGATAATGATGGTGATGGCTGGGTTTGGTGATTGTGGTATGTGGGATTGTTGTTTAGGTGATGATGTTAACGGTGAGATTTAGCAATGATGAGCGGAAGTGGCTACATTGGGTCGGGCTGGCCAGGTTGGCCGGAAAAATGCCGGAAGGTTGGCTGGAAAATAGAAGGAGGCGCCGGATATTATTTAGGAGAGCTGCCGAAGACCCTATCTCGTGAGTTAGGTATTTGAATAGAATGAAAGGAAACCCTAATACTTTCTTTATATACTCAAAATTATGAAAACAAGGTGACAACTTCCCAATAGATTAGGGTTAATGTTGTAAATATTGCTTAGAAGGACCGAAAGTGTAATTTTTGTATAATAATGGGATTGGGACTTGTTTAGAGTCCATTAAACGTATGGTTTCAAAACATGAAACTAGCGCAATTGCGTTCAATATAATTTTTTCCCTGAAAAATGACTATTTACACGACATTTGTTTTATAAATGTTTTTATAAAAAATATTCAATGATTATTATTCTCACTATTGATAGCCATGTCTGGGGTCACTGAGCACGCGTTTGACCAGAAAAATCAACTTACTTGAATATTTAGGTTTATAAGAAACTTGTCCTGAATAAAATATAAATTATGTTTATTAAATATTTTTATTTTAATAAAAAGTAAAGTTAATTTAAATTATTTTATGTGTCTGTACGCGTCGTTCTTCGGTTTCAAAAATTTCACGAGCGTATTTTTGTGTCATTATCTGCATGTTTTCGGGTCGTCTGCAAAACTAAAAAGTTAGATCTGAAAATGTCGTTTATAACATACCACTTGCTTTACAGAGTCCGATTGTGAAAACGTGATTTATGATTAGTTTTGATAAGTATTCTAACTTAGGAATAAATTCTATATTTTTCTCGTTTTCTAGCCAAATTAGTTAAAAATAAATTTGTACTCGAGTATGTAATAATTACATTACTTTTTTTAAAATATGTTTCGAAAGGATTACCAGCAATACGGCGTATTCGTTTTTATGTGACGATAAAACATCACCAAGTCAAACAGTTAATGATGGAGAACCCGAAAAGTCAAAGTTAAAATAGCACTAATTTCAATTCATGAAATGCGCGGATGTTACACCATCAAAAGAAATAAATCAATTCCTAGCTAACGAACGTTTGGGAGTTTGTTCCACAACCTAAGAATATAGGGTAGGGTGGGGGGGGTGGGGGGGGAGGGGAGACAATTATAGGAACTCCTAAGTGGGTGTTTAGAATAGAGTAAGAGACGACACGGTGTTGTTCTCGAGAATAAAGGCTAGATTAGTTGCTCAACGATAACGACCAAGAAGAAGCATCGATGATATAACTTATGCCCCGGTTCTAACATTGAGTCTATTAGGATATTATATCTATATGCTTTCGCCTTAAAATTTAAATTATTCCAAATGGATGTAAAAAAGTGCTTTCCTGAAACGGTTTGTTATCAATAGAGAGTAGTCCGTGACACAACCTCCGGGATTCATTGATTTTGAAAAACCAGATCATGTTTACAAATTAAATAAATCTTTATATGGTCTTAAACAAGCACCCAAAGCTTGGTATGATAGATTTAAAGCTTTTCTTATTAAACATGAACATAAAATGGGAATGGTAGATAACATTCTTTTTACTAAGAAGAAAAGTTCAAATCTCATAATTGTTCAAATATATGTCGATGGCATTATATTCGGTTCGACTTGTCAAGACATGTGTGATGAATTTGCCAAAATCATGCATGACGAGTTCAAGATGAGCATGATGGGTGAACTTAACTTCTTCCTTGGATTACAAATTAACCAAATGGAAGACGGTATATTCTTTAATCAATCTAAGTATATTAAAGAAATGCTCAAGAAATTTGGTCTAGAAGATTCTAAACTAATGAAAACTCCCATGTCCTCCGATACTAAACTCATGAAAGATGAAGAGTGTGAGTCGATAGATAGTACCAAGTATCGAGGCATGATAGGTAGTTTATTATACCTAACGGAAAGTAGGCCCGATATCATGTTTAGTGTCTGCCTTTGTGACCGCTTTCAAGAGGCTCCCAAAACCTCTCACCTTGAAGCGGTTAAGCGTATCTTCTGATACATTAAAGACACTACGCACTTAGGATTATGATATCTGTTGGGAATTATGTATACCTGACTAAGTTCCGTTAGTTATATTAGTTAGTACCGCTAGTTGTAATTTGTACTGACAGTACAAAATAGTTAGTACTAGTCAGATAGTTAGTACCGTTAGTATAAAATAGCTAGAGAACCGCGTGTGTTATGAACTATTGCATGAGATAACTTAGGAAAAAATAAACAATATCCTTATTATACCGTTTTGTAAAGCCCTTTTGTAAAGCCCATTAGGGTTTCCTTAGTCTATAAAAGGAACCCTAGGCATAGTTAGTAGATATAGTTCTACACAGATCATAGAGATCGAATAGTAATCATAGTTTGTAATCTGTAACCTAGGCAGATTCAAGGTTTAATATAAAAGTTCTTTTGTGATATTTCAATATTGTTCTTCTTAGCATTATTGATTAGATTCCGCATAATCAATAGTGTTTACTCAGTCTTTCATTATTGTTGCTTTAGAATTATCTAAAGGAGCAAACTCTTTGCAAGCTGAAGGTTAAGATCTATTCGGTAAAACGATCCAACAAGTGGTATCAAAGCCTGTGTGGAAAATCTGAAAAAGAAGAACTCAATTGTAAGATGGCAGAACAAGACATTTCTCCACCCACAATCACTACAATGAAGATCCCTATCATCAGGAAGGGAGAGTACGATACTTGGAGCATGAGAATGTGACAATATATCTGTCATACAGACCATAACCTATGGGATGTTATTGTCAATGGAGATCTAGAAGAAGAGCCTGCACCAACTGGAGAAACATCTGCTCCTCCTGCTCCTAAGACTGCCAAACAACTGGCTGCTAGAAGGAATCAGGAAAGAGTTAAGAGCATCTTGCTTTTAGCAATACCTGATGAATACCTCCTCAAGTTTCACAATGTTGCAGATGCTAAATCACTCTGGGAGGCAATCAAATCAAGGTTTGGTGGTAATGTAGAATCCAAGAAGATGTAGAAAAATGTTCTAAACATCTGTTGAAAATTTTTCTACTGCATCAAATGAAAATTTGGACAAGGCTTATGATAGGTTCCAAAAACTGATAAGTCAATTGGAGGTTCATGGTGCTCCAATATCAAAGGAAGATATTAACCAGAAGTTCTTAAGAAGTCTTCCTCCTTCATGGAATCAAATTGCACTAATCATGAGAAATAAGCCAGACATTGATGAGATTGATATTGATGACCTTTACAACAATCTTAGGGTTTATGAAGATGAGTTGAAAAGGTCTTCAGGTTCCAACTCTGCTTCTCAGAATTTGGCTTTTCTCTCCTCTAAGAATACTAGCAGTACTAATGAAGTTAGTACTGCCAGTGGAGATTTTGGGGTTAGTACTGCTGGTGGAATTAATCAAGTTCCATCTACTCCATGTGCTCATGATGTAGCTTACTCTTTCTTTGCACAACCAACAACCAGTCCTCAACTTGAGAATGAGGATTTTCAGCAGATGGATGGAGATGACTTGGAGGAATTGGATCTTCGATGGCAGGTGGCTATGTTGACTGTCAGAGTAAAGAAGTTCATTCAAAGGACAAGAAGGAATTTGGACTTTAAAGAAAAATGACCTGTTTCTCTTGATAAGACAAAGATTGAGTGCTTCAACTATCACAGAAAAGGGCATTTTGCTAGAGAATGCAGATCTAGAAGGAATCAAGGGAGAAGATCTTATGGTGACAATGGCAGGAGCAATGCACCAATAAATGAATCTTCATCACAGGCACTGTTGGCTCAAGATGGTCTAGGAGGCTATGACTGGAGCAATGATTTTGAAGTAGAACCAGTCAACTATGCTTTGATGACAATCTCCTCTTTAAGCTCATCAAGTTCTTCTGACAATGAGGTGCAAAAATGGTCTAAACAATGTCTTGAATCATTTAAAACTCTTCAAAAGAACTATGATACTGAAAGAGAAAAACATAACAAAGCAAAACTAGAAATCAGGGGTTATGAGATAGCCTTAGAGTTACTAGAATCTTGGATTCTTGGACATGAAAAGAATGAATTGGCTAGGGGTGAGAAATATGAATTTCAAAACTACGAGCTTAAATGTAGAGAAATAAAAATTAACAACTTAAATATGGAATTAGAGAAGGTTGTTAAGGAAAAAGATGAGTTAAAAGATAAGATTGCAAAATAGGAAGAATTGACCAAAAATCTTGATGAAATACTTAACAGTCAAATGAGTGCTAGAGATAAAACTGGTTTAGGATATGTCACACAATTGAATGAATTATGTAGCAATCATTAAACTGATAGTGATAATTTTAACACACCCAAAATCAGGACAACGCAGCGGAATACCACTTGGGGTGCTACTTCATAATACACAACGCTAGATACAAGAGAACGACCTCTAAATGTGTCGTTTGAAAAATAATCTTGTTGATTTCCTTGAAATTGATATAACATTTGTCTCATAATTGCATCACCATGAAAAACTTGAATGTAAAGACTCCAATGCACTTCAAGTAAGCCAAGTATCTATATCACCTGAGAAAAACATGCTTAAAACGGTCAACATAAAGTTGGTGAGTTCACAGGTTAGTTTAAATATGAATGTAAGTTTCAAATGAATGTATTTGTCCACTGTATCATCACAGTACCATGTAAAAATCCCAAAGATTTATAAAGAATGCATGACACATTTTATGTCACCAAAAGTACCAATCTTATCCCAAAGATTTATAAAGAATGCATGACCAATTTAATGTCACCAAAATGTTTCAATCTTATCCCAAAGATTTATAAAGAATGCACGACACATTTTATGTCACCAAAAGTACCAATCTTATCCCAAAGATTTATAAAGAATGCACGACACATTTTATGTCACCAAAAGTACCAATCTTATCCTAAAGATTTATAAAGAATGCATGACACATTTTATGTCACCAAAAGTACCAATCTTAACCCAAAGATTAATAAAAATGCATAACCAATTTAATGTCACCAAAATGTTTCAAGTATGTATTGCTACTTTATTCAAGGCATAGTAAATATCCTTGTGAGTATAAAACAATGATTACTATTACTCTAAGTTCATGAAACTGCGACGTAGACTTATATATATGCCACTTTATTCAAGGCACAGTAAATATCCATGTGAGTATAAAACAATGATTACTATTACTCTAAGTTCATGAAACTGCGACGTAGACTTATATATATGCCACTTTATTCAAGGCACAGTGATTGTATTCCACCTTATTCAAGGCACCATTATAGTATTCCACCTTATTCAAGGCACCATTATAGA
>BQNB010097176.1:2601-16856 GCA_026074375.1 Tanacetum coccineum | reverse complement strand
GTTTTGCAGAAAATTTCAAGAAAAACGTTTAAAAGTGCGTTTGTTAGGTGATTTTCGAGTTTGGTTTCGTGTAGATTTGAATTAGGCGATTTATGCATGATTCAGGCGAAATATGCATGAGGTGAAATATGCATGAATCAGGCGAAATATGCATAGGAGATTTTTGCACTAGGTTTAAATCAGGCGATTTATACAGGCGATTTATGCACTAGGTTTAAATCAAGCGATTTATGCACTAGTGTTTATTCAGGAAATTTATACCTTGTGTTTATTTAGGCGATTTATACCTTGGGATTTTCAATACTTGTAACTCATCAATCATTTCTGTTGATAGAAATCATGCCTAAAAATATTATTAATATTTTTCACATCTTTACGTTTTGATAATCAAAAAAATATAAAAACGTTCAATGTAAAATTAAACGTAAACAAGTAATTAGTAGTAAATTTTCATTTCGAAAATTATATCACTTAAAGGTATGAATAAATAAATGCTTAATGCATATTATGATTAAAGGAAATTTTTATTCAACCTCACACTTTTATAAAATGTGACACCCCCAAATTTACAACACAGCGAAATACAACATTAGAGTGCTACTTCATAATATAAGCTCACGAGTCACGGTAAACGACATTCAATTTTTATTAAAAAGATCAGAGTTACAAGGTCCTAATAAACTTTATGAAAACTCGTTTCTAAATAAGCCACAACATGACAAGTTTCTTTAAAAAAACATTTTATCTTGTGTACAAAGTTCACCAAGTCCACGTCCTTCGATATCCACGCTCCGTCCCATCCAAGCTGACAAGCATATACCTGAGATAAACATGCTAAAACGTCAACGAAAACGTTGAGTGAATCCATAGAGTTTATAAACAATCATTTTGAACACAAGCATAGCAAAACATTTAGTTCATAGAACAATCACAACGATGCTAGAGCCACGAACCGAACCTTAACCATGTGCCCAACCTGGAGTGGTAGCACTCCCAATACTAAATACAATATGTCTCCGTATGCCCTCGCAAGGAACACACGCCAGACAGGTCGTTAGGCCAAAATAGATCTATTATTATTGCATCAGCGTTCACCGGTTAGCGGTGATTGACGGTTCATGAAGGAAGGGCCACAACATAACACTCATAGCAACGTTCACATAATAAAATCACCTGTGTTCGATTTTCTAAAACAAGCATGTATCTCCCTCGCGGGTTTTTAAAACATAAAAAGATTTAAATGCGAGGCTATGAACTCACCTTGCTCGTAGGCAATAATCGAATAATCTAATAACCACGTGGCGTCAACGAATATCTTGTCGCGATCGCGAAGTTGCAATTAATCCTAACGGTAATGCTCCATTCGTTTAGGTGGACATATTTTTGGGGTTTTTCCGATGGATAGTTACATCGACACGACACGATAATAAAAGTCTCAATTCCTAAATTATAACACTTTGGTTGACCAAATAAAACAAACAAAAGGATAAAACAAGTATGCAATATATATTCCGTATGTGAAAACAGACGCGTATAATTCATGTCGGGAATTATATAACCAAAGGCAACCATTCGAAAGTGCATTATTTAAGGTATATAATTCTTTGTAAGTGTTATGTATAATAAATGTGGGATATTAATTAAAATAGTATTATCCGACACGTGTTTGGAAAATTATTAAATGACTCATTACAGTGAATATCTTTAATAACACGTTATATGTCGTGTTTAAGGTTATAATTTTAAGATAAGTAACGTCTTTAAAACTTTTACAAAAGTTTTAATTAATCTTTTAGTCGTGAATTATAAAATAATATTTTATAAGTTAATAATCTATTTTCTTAACGGGTTTTTATGTAGTTATAAATATAATATCTTACGATTATTACTTAGTCATTTTTATCGGGTTTATATTATAATGTAAGTTTTAAGTGAAAACGCCAAGTATATAAAAAAATAATTTTCGGCATACCTTGCGCGATTTATACACTTTTGAGTGTATATAAAAATATATTATTTTCCCACTTTTATCAATCAATGCAACAATATTATTCTTGTATCAAAATTTATAACTATCCAAGTTTACAAAAATAACATTTATAAGTAAAACCAAATGCCCCTAACGGCGGATTACATACAAATCCAAACGTCCTTTTTAACAACGATTTCACATCGGAAAAATCAATAAATGACCGAAGATAAATTATACGAAATAAAATTAACAAAAAGGGGAATCACCACCACAAGCCCGACACCACCATGGTGCGGCTGTGGTGGCCACAGCCGGCTCGGCCGCCGCCACAGCGGTGGCGTCAAGCGGCTGAGCGCAGCGAGGCACCCCGAGGGGTTGCGCCGCCACAGCCCGACACCACATGGTGCGGCTGTGGTGGCTGTACCGTCGTCCGACCGCCACCACGATGGTGGTTTGGCGGCGGACAGCCCCTAGTGGACAAAAAAAACAAGGGCCAAAATCAACCACTAAATTAAATATCATTTTTACACTCGATGTAACCACCATGCACGGAAAATAGGCAATAGATCGGAGGTTTTGGGAGGCTTTAGGGGTGTTTCGCCGGCTGTGGTGGTCGATCCGCCACCCATAGCCGCGCCACGGCGGCGACAACGGCTAGTAAAGCCGCCACGGCTGCTGCGGTGGTGCAGCGGCTTGGCTGTGGTGAAGAGGAGAGATGGAGGTGGCGGTGAAGGTGGTAGATCCGTGGTGGATCTAGTTGGTGGTGTGGCGGCTGCTGATGGCGGTGGTTGGCAGCAGCAGAAGATGGTGGTGTAGGCGCGACCCGGATAGCATGGAGGTGGCGGCTATCGCCTGGATTTCGCCAAAAAAATATCGCCGGAAAAGATGGAGGTTTGCCTGAAAAATCCGCCGAAAAAGTTTTCCGACGGCGGCGGCGGGCAATTGGAGAGGAATGGGAGAGGGAATTAGGGTTGAGTGTGTGTTTTGGTTTGTAAGAAATGAGAAAATTGTTATAATTTTGTTTATATATTAAAGGTTTTAAAGAAAATAGAAATGGTATAATAGTTGAGGGTTAAAATGAAAAATATACTAGAGGGACTAGAAGTGAAACTTTGGGTAATTTTTGTTAAATAACTGTTCGGGTCTAGTTTGGGCGAGTTAACGGATGATTTAAAAGACGAAACTTGCGCCATTGTTTTTCAAATTATTTTTCCTATAAAAATGAGTATTTACACGACTATATTTCATAAAATATTGTTGTAACGTGTCGCTATTAGTAAAAATTAGATTGTAATTTATTTATTGAGTAATAGTTTTAACTTTGTTTCGAAAAATAATCTTAATTTAAATGTTCGCGTTTTCCAACCCAGTTTTTGATAAAATGGTAAGAGTAATTTAAGTAATTATTAATAAATTAAATTACGACGTATAAATAAATGAAACTCTATAGTTTCGTTATGTCCTGGTACGCCGTTGTTGATATCGTTTTTCAAGTCAATAATGTTTTGAAAAATATCAAAATTTTATGATGAAAATTAATGTAAATAAGAGTAAATATGATTTATTATAGTGAAAATAAGTTCTCGGGAAAAAAAATTATCAGTTATTTTTTTTTGTTTTTTATTTTTTTTTGTTTGTTAATCTATTGCGATATTTGTTTTCACTTGAAAATAAAAGTTAAAAGTCGAGTCAACCCGAAAAGTCAAAGGGAAAAATAGTCATTTAGTGTTCCAAAAATTGACGGTTGTCACATTGTTTGTGCTTAATTGTTGATGACGAAGACTTGATGAATCTAGCAAAGGTACGATCTACCTTATGATGCTTACTACGTACATTTGCTATCACTTTAAAGAGTTACGTTGTTGTGCTCAGTGATTCTCATCTAGTTGAGGACTTTTGTCAAGAGATTGCGATTTCTACTTTTTTTTGGTAGCTTGCGTATGAAGCGTCGAACGTCCATGTGGATAGTGTAGACATAAGACGCAAAGTTTAGGAATTCTACTAGTCTTCAACAAAGGGGATTATACTCTCAGTTTTTTCTTCATCAATACAACTACTACTTGGAGCCTGTACTGAGTTCGAGATTCAAGAGTTTGGGTTAGCGTACTTTCAGGGGAGCTTATTGTTAAAGACATGTTTGAACCTATCTATGCATGTACTATTGAAGGAAATGTTTACAAGATGCTCATTATATAACGACCCCTTATTTTGATGATGACAAAAAGGGGAAGAAGATTTGATGATTTGCAACTTGATGATTCTTGGTGGTATAACATGGATTATGGGGAAGTTTCATTCGTATATTAACTTCAGGGGAAGTTCATACTTATTTGGTTTTGTCATTATTAACTAGGGGAAGATTGTTGGGAATTATATTTGAGTTGATAAAAACAAAATAATGAATGAAACAAGATGGAAAAAAGAAGGACCAAAGTCGTCATTGTAGAAGTCTTCAAAAGATAAGAATTAGAAGATTCTCTCAGATTTGGTCAAAGATAAAGATGATATTTAATTGATTTTCTTATTAATTAACTTTATTAGTATCCATGTAAACCTTAACTCCTTATGCTATAAAAGGAGGTCCAGGCATGTAGAAAATATCCATCCATATAATAGAATAGCAGACTTCTCAATGAGAGTCTAGCAAAAGCGTGTGTGTACACGTTTAGTAGTAGTAGTAGTTAATTTATTAGATAGTTGGTGAAGCCTCATTTATTTTGATCAAATATAATGAAGGCTTCAATGTTCGGTTAAAACCTTGTTTGGTAATATTGTGTTTCTATTATTTCCGCTGTGCCTATCAATGTTACCTGTAAAACTAATCCTAGATGGGCTGATCGATTCTCAACAGATATGGAAAACCTCATGACTATTACAGAGCTTTTAGAGCTGATGGAAGTTCAAGATATATCAATACTTTCACTGAAATGGTTTCAAGGTTTGATAGATTGGACTTCATTGAGTTACATAGTCTAGTGATGAAAAGATTTGAAACATCAACTCCAGAAGGAATTGATTTAATTCTTTGGGGTAGTTTAAGGACTATGTTTGACGCAAATGCAGAAGATGATCTTTGGAAGAACCAAGAGGAATGGATTCTTAAGAGTTGGATTTTTTATGATAACTGTGGAGTTCATATCTTGGTGCTAGAAGATGGAACTGAGTTTCACATACTAGCAGAAAGAAGGTATCCACTTACAAAGGAAACTCTTGATAGCTGAATCTGAAAGTGAAGCTATTTTTGATTTACTTAGATTTATTGAAAAGCAAATTGATGAATCTGAAAGCCATGATGGGAGTGAGAAGGATATTTAAGTGTTGGTTTTATAACCACACAACAAATGTTCATCAGTTCACCATGTCTAACAGACATCAAGAACTGGCTAGTCCAGAGCAAACGGCTTCTGGTAAAGACTTCTCAAATCCGTTAATGGCTGATAGTTTGCCAAAAACTATATGGTAATCAACTCACCATGCTTCACAGTAAAGAGTTGGCTAGTCCAAAGCAAACGGCTCTTGGTAAAGACATCTCAAATCCGTTGATAGTTGATAGTTTACTCAAAACTATATGGTTATCAATGCACCATGTTATTACAATAAAGCATTGGCTATTCCAGAGCAAACGGCTACTGGTAAAGAAATATCAAATCCGTTTATGGCTGGTAGTTTGCCAAAAACTACAAAGCCAACTTAGTTGGTGTAGCTGTGTTGCTGAGTTGCTGAGATGCTGTGATGGTGCCAAAGACTAGAAGCTAAAGAATTTCAAGTTTACAAAGTAACAAAAGAGTTCAAGTTCATCAAAAAGCAGATTAAAGAGTAGCAGTGTGTTTGGATACATCCTCCTAGTGTTCAAGAAGCTCAAACTGAAGAAACATGAAGGTTAACAAGTGAACATCATGTTTAGGGGAGGATTGTTGGGTTTCAGAAGTTTCTACAACTTAGTGCTGCTACTTATACAAGTTACTACTGCTAGTTCTACTTAGTGCTGCTGATGAAGAATGCTAAAGATTCAAGAAAATAGACTAAGTAGTTAGTACTGTTAGTTATAAATAGTTAGTACTGCCAGTACATTGTTAGTACTGCCAGTATAGTTAGTGTTGTTAGTAGTAAGTTAGTACTGCTAGTTAGTACTGTTAGGAGATTGCATGGGGGTTTTATTATAGGAATAGATATGCATTATCTCTTCACACAATTTGTAATCCCATTAGGGTTTTCCTTGGTGTATAAAAGGAACCCTACCACTAGTTAGATATACAATTTTCACAAATATTCATAGTTAGTAATCTGTAACCTAGCAGATTAATAGTAATCAAAGTTCTGTTTTATTCATTGTTCTTTTTAGCAATATAAGTTAGTTTCCGCATAGCTTATATTGTTCATAGTCATTGTTTCTCTTGTAGTTAGTTTGGATCTATCCAGATTGGCTACCACCCTTAACAGGCTAGAAAGATCTATTAAGTCTGGGATCTACAAGGAGATTAATACACAATTCATTCATATAGACATCTCATTCTATATAGGTCATAGCTTTAAGGTTGTAAACCCTAGTACTACACAGAGTGCTCGTATTATTAAGATTAATAATATTGGAGCTTTTCAGTGATATCATTGTTTATACAAGTTTACTGTTTCATTGATATTTACATATATTCTTCTAAGTACTAAAGAGTAGATTCTGCATACTCTATGGTATTCACAAAGTTTCAACTATAAGTTGTTTTGGATTTATCCAAAGTAACTTAACCCTTACAAGCTAAGGAATCGATCTAGAAAGGGGATCAACATTTGTGTTATTCTTGTTGATTTTACAAATATGGCTCTTCCACCATGTGATCAGAGGCACCAGTACCTTAGGTACGAGGGGTTACAGTACATAGAGGCTGATATAGCGGATTTTGAGTCAAGGTTGGCTAGGATTTACCAAAGGGAGGTACACAAGGTTCAGGTATTTGACTTTGGGGGATTACCAAATTTAATGGCTAAGGGATTGAGTGCTAGGATGCTTATAGAGCACAGGGATACTCTGGAAGTGAGTTTGTTTACTAGCCGGGCCTGGAGGCAGCTATTTGATATCAGGGGACCGTTGGTACACGAGCTTATTCTTGAGTTTTTCAATACATTCAGACTTGGAGAGGCTATACTTGATCTAGACATGCCTGGAGCTCTACAATTTCAGTTAGGTAGAGATAGGAGATGCTTGAGCTAGAGGCAGTTTATTTTAGCCTTAGGATTACACACTTATGAGGAGATGCAGACAGCTGGATTTGGTGCTTACGGGGCCAATAGTGCGAGGCAGATCGCCGACAAGGGGGATCTGAGGGATTATTAGATAGGGATCTCATCTGTTGGAGATTTCCTTGGCACAGCCCCATCTTACACTGTGATTTGGGATCTGATTCTTAGGTTGCGACATAGGTTGATTGCTTGTAGTATTGCTGGGAGGAGTCAAGCAACTGAGAAGGTGATCGTGACTGATTCATTTTACTTGAGAGGGATGGACGTTGACTCAGTCAACGTCCTTTATATATTGGCTAGATACTTGAGGTTGTTTGTTGCTGGGAGGAAGAGCGGGGCTCATATTTTTGGTGGGCAATTTATAGCTCGATTGGCTGAGCAATTTGGACTCCTGACTGCGGAGATACTTGGAGGATTGACAGTTATTGCCCCTGAGCTTTTGATTATTGATATGGCTGAGTTAGTGGGACTGCAAATATATGAGCAGCTAGATGATACTTGGGCTTGGGTGGCCATGGGACCAGAGAGGCAACCCGATGCTACGGCCGATACCCTTGGGGTGGTCAGGATGCCCCTGTTATTGATGATGGTAGCCAGGCTGATCTGGCACCCATATAGGCACCACCACCACCACCAGCTGCTTCCAGGACTATGCCACAAAGGATGGCTAGACTAGAGGAGGACGTGCACGAGATACGTGGGGCATTGACTAAGCAGCATGAGGTGATTGATGCGATGGCTCGCGATTTTTCTAGATTCTGTACATGGACTACCACTAGCCTCATACAGATGATGGACAGGGCAGGTGTGAAATACATGAGCTATTCTCAGACACTGAGAGAGTACACAAGGCACGTGAGACACAGGAGTAACGGTGTTAGACCCATGATCCCTTCTATCCTTATTTTTTGTTTATATCTATCTGTACATTTTTTATTATACATATAATGATGTATCTAACTATTAAATAGGTTCTCGTATTTTTTGGCATATATATCATGATGTGACGTTTTGATTTGTTTGTGTATGATACAATCAAGCCTGGCAGTAAGTTTAGCATCATAGTTCATGAATATGTTACGAAACCAAGCAGGATATTCACACCAAAATGCAAAATGGAGAAGAGTGAGATGATTTCAAAATGTGGAGAAGATGAAGAAAAGTCTAACTTAAAGACTTCATTGTAAACAAAAGTGCTTCCCGAGAGACAACCCAGAATGTTATTTAATTTTATCGAGTCTGTCTTCCCAGACATCAATACGGCGTATCCGCTCCATACCATATGGCGTATTGATTGTCTGGACGTTATCAGTCTTTACTTTTTATGCACTTTAAAAACATTATTGTCAGTTCTGGCAATACGGCGTATTCATGTACATGATACGACGTATTCACCAAAACTAACCCGTCAGTTCTGGCAATACGGCGTATTCATGGCACATGATAGGAATACACGTTTTTCCTATATTTTATACAGGACCTTGGAAGCAAAGAATATCGACGAATATTGGTGGAGAATTTACAAATCTGGAGATCTTGAAGTGTTAGAGTCTTGAAACTTCAAGGCGGCTGTTCAACACAATCTTGCTAATAAACTCAACATGGAGAATCTACCGAGCAAATACCAGGGGAGTTTCTCATTCTAATTCTTTTTAATTCCCGTATTTAATGTTTTATCTATACAACGAGGACGTTGTATAATTCAAGTGGGGGATGGAATTAGAATGTTTACTTGTCCTAATTTTCACACTAAAATGCTTAAATTATGCTCAAATTTAAAAAAATTTCAAGCATACTTTTGTGAAATTACTTGATACATAACCCGCACACAATAATCCTTGTTAGATATTGTGAGGATTTAACCTTATCCGTTTCCAAATGTTTACCCAAATTCCAAAAAAATATGAGTGTGTCGGTGATGTAGTAGACTTTAGAACTTGGCTTGGTATATCTATTCGAGACCGCAGTAATGAGTACTATGGATTTAGATGGAGTAACTTGTTTAAACTAGTAAATTTTAGGATTACACCAAAATTTCCTTACATGTTGCTTATTAACTAACTATACTGGTTAGTTAACCCCCGTATAAACCCTTTGTTTACTCTCATTTTAAGAGTAAGTTACCCCTAGAACAACCCGTAGAGCCAATCCTTTAGGAACTACACCAATTATTTGTTTCGTTACACCTTTACACCTTAGCCTACCCTGTTAGATTAAGTTTATTTTACAGTTGCTAGTTGCTTAAAGTGTAAAGTTTGTATTTCTCAAGTCTTGTGTCTATTTTGGTACGGTTGGAAGAAATTTGCACATTGCAAATGGGAATGTATAAAGTAGTCAAAACTCGTGTATTTTTACTACCATCGCAATTAATGGTACATCCGAAGAATGAAGAATTATCGAAGGAATTATCCAGAATTATTATGATCGTGAAGATGGTGAAACTACACCGAGTTTCATAGTATAGTGTTTAAAAAAAATTGAAAAAATTAGAAAAAATGCAACAAAAAAGAGAAGGAAAGTTTGAAGATAATCGTTTCGCAACTACCGAAGGAATCACATGAAGGATTGATTATTCGTTGATACAAATCGATGATGTAGAGTATTGTATAAAGTGGTAGATATCGCCACTTGCCTTGTATAGTATGTAAAGTATGGGATGATTAGGAAGTTGACCGTTACGGGAACGCCAACTTAGGTTGTTGTTTTTGATCTATGATCAAGACGTTGTAAATAGTTGTGTCTTTATCATGGTAACGGTCGGGAAAAAGTGTCTAGCAACTTGTATTTTAGACTTAATCTATTTGTTTCGTAATTTTTATTTAACAACAATTTAATTTCCTTTCCTAATCATTAACCATGGGTTTTACGCGAATGAGGATGTGATCGAGCCGTTCAATGCCTATTTCCAGTTCGTCGTTTACGGTCCGTGTATGCATTCTTCGAGTTTGCCTTGTTGGTTTATTACTATTGGTGAAAGTTAGAAGATCCCTACCCTATATCATTCTTCATCCTAACCGTTGGTTAAATTCAAATGAGGATGTGATCGAACACACATGTCTATTCCATCGTTACGGCCATGTATGTGTGCTTCAGCTGCCTTGTTGGAATGGTACTTTTGATGAAATATTGTAGAATGATCAACCCTAAGCCTTATCTTAAAACCTATATTTACCTTTATAAACTTTTTACTCCTTAGCTTAGCGGTGGAGAGTTGTATCCTTGCCAAGCTTATGATAGAATACTCGTCACGACCGAGCAATTGAGCGAATTAGTTACATGTTACCACATAGATTAGTTGAGTGATTTGAGTATTTTCATCTTCCTATTTCGTGAGGTGTTTGGTTGTGTACTTTTAATAGATCAAATAAATGCTTTAACAGAAAAATAAGTCCTTTAGGATACCTGTTTTTAGACTTCTAAAGGCTAGTTAAAGGACAAGTAGGAATTTAAGTGGGGGATATTTGATGACAATTCAAATAACGTCTATTATAGCATACATTTATCCCCATTATTTAACCCATTTAGATATAGATTATTGCCAAAGAATTGTTACTTAATCGTTTATATTTTGAGATTACAGTAATTATGGAGTACTTGGTAAAAAATATAAGCAAAAGGCACGCATTCTGAGCTTAAATGAAGATATTTTGAAGATTTACTATTCTGACTATCCATCAAGGAAGATACGGCGTATCCATGCCTGCACTCACCAAAGACCACAAAGGAAACAAGATCAATGCGCCGTATCCAGAAGAAGTCAATACGCCGTATTAAAGATATAGTATGTGAATATTCTGGAAGATATCAAACGTGGTCCCTACTCCAAGAAACTCCAATACGCCGTATCTAATCCCTTGGATACGCCGTATCGAACCGACTTCCAGACCCTATAAATATAAAACTCAAAAACGAGTTTTAAGGGTGCAAAATCATATTCTCGATACCTAAACCATAAAAATCGATTTTCAGAGGAGAAAAAGAGCAGAAGAGGTCTTGCAACGCATTCCAATCCATAGAAGACAACTTGTAACTTCTTATACTTTTGTAATCGTTCAGTTTTTGGTATCATTCGTTAACTCGGTTAGTTTACCTTGGCTAAAATAATTACTCTTGTATTAATTATGATGTTTGAAGGCTAATACCTTCGGGTATTAGCCATTATTATGAATATCTGAATGTTTGGTTTTGTTTATATCTCGATTGCTTAATTTATCGTTGCATGCTTGTTTATGTTTATCAATTTATACTTGTTTACGTGCTTTTGTATGCGACCTATCATTCAATTGGATCTAGTAATACGGACCAAGTAATCTAGATACCGGGATAGCTCTCCATATAGTGATTTATACATCTAGAATCATAGGATCACATATATTGTCCTTCTAAAATCATGCTAAGGATGCGCTTCTGGCTTAACTAGTTAACGGAAATTGCCTTTGGTTTATTGAACATGTTGACTAGTAGGTGAATCTAGATAATTCAACAAGTAATGTTCTGATTCAATTGAATAGTTAGACAAGTGGACTACTAGAGTATAAATTTCCTTTAAGCAGTAAGTGGGTAAAGTCTCAATGAGCTAGGGTTTAACAAGATCACCATTGCTTTAATCCCTAAGATAGATTATAATCAAGTAATAAGGATGCTTTATGCGGATGCTTTAATTGTTAGACAGAATTCTATGTATCTTGGTCTTAGGATGAGAAGTCCCGCCTATAGTCTAAGAAGATATGCTATGCCTCTTCGAGATAAGTATCGATATACACATAAATAAAGACAAAACCAATCTATTATCAGATTAATAATGCGTTAATAAGGTTTTGTCATAAAGGCTACGACCACACTTTTATTTAGAGTGTATGTAATTAGATTGCTTGGTTAAAGTGTACTTTAAATTGATTATAGTCACCAAACAAACCTCTATCAATTGCGTAGTCCGTGCAGTTCTTAGCTTGAAACCCCTTTTACCTGTTAGAATTAGGATTATAACTAACATAGGATTAGCATAGGTTTGAATTAGATTAGAATTAACATAGATTAGATATCCAAAATATAAATAAATTGAGAGATTTAACCTCGCTTCAAGTATTCGACACCCTACTTACCATGAATCTACCACCGACCGGGTACACTACCCGTTAAAGTGTTGTTTTTGGTTAAGTCGGTAAAATATAAATTTAAAACTTAAATCTTAAAAATAAACACCACATAACGACACATCATTCTCCAACTTTAAATCCACCCATCAAACTAAAGGATTCAGGTAGCTTTAGGATGAAGGTAGTAGAATTATTGACCATTCACACACCGACTTCACCCCACATGGCTTACCTCCATCAAAATGGTGTGTATAACTAATATCACCCGCACTTAACCTTAAGTGTAGGGGAGACCCATCTTTTGCGCGTCAAATAAGCGTAGAGTCAAGCTCGTGACTCAAACAAAAACAAGCTCTTATTGGGAGGCAACCCAATCCTTTATTTTCTTGCATTCTAGGTTTGTCTTGTGTGTTTGTTTTGAGTCATATGATTATGTTAATCAATTTTGTGGTTTTTACAGTAAATTTGCAAGAAATAACTAATGGGAACTTGCATACAGGGATTTTTGAAGAAAAGAAAAAAAATATTCTTTATAGACCCTAGAGACGGCGTTAGGATTAATCCTGATGGCGTTGCCAGGCCTGCTACAGGAAAATTTAATTTTTAATTATTTTTGGTAAATTAATCTTGTATAATTTCCAGAATTTGTAATTTTCCTAAAAACCTACAAGAAACCATAATTAAATTAATACATTCATCCTATCTTTATTGCTTTCATAGAGTCAAAAGTTAGTTAATGAGGTTGTATTTATCATTCACCCGTGGATTTTACACTTGGTGTAGTTGTCTTTGTCTTTGATTACAGGTTATATTTGATGAGAAGAAGCTTGGAAGTTCTTAGGAAGTTTCATTAGATGATTCTTGGAGGACGATTTAACCAGTTTTCGCATGTTTCTTCTCCATTATTAAGCAAACCATGGGAGTACTAGTTTCTTTTCTTTGTTTTCTTTTTCCCTTTATTCGTTTTATTTTTCTTTTACAAGTACTTTTAAGTAGACATTGGGGACAAGTTCAACGTAAGTGTAGGAGAAAAAATTAAGCCATCTTGAAGATGATTCCTTCATTTGCCATTTGCTTTTTCTTAAAATGATGGGTTAATATATCAAAACATACGCATAAAAAGTTATTTTTGACCAAAATTTAAATTTTTTTTATACACATACGACTAATAACACGAGTATTAATAGCGGTGTTGGTGAGTATCGGCGTTCATGAGATAGAAAGAATTTTATGGACTAGCACAAAAACCATCAGAATTCACCCCAAAATGTGAGGTTCGCCTTTAGATCTATAGGAATTCGGGTATCCATTTCGATACCCAAGATGATTCCACCTTTAGCAATTTTGAGTTAAGGTTCGAATGCATACATATGTGTCTATTTCGTCGTTACGGATGTGTACGTATGTAACATCCCGAGATTTATGACGTTTGTTATAATCGTGATTCCGCCATCGATATTATCATTTTAATTCTTATTATTGATTATGATCGAAAGTCGACATTTATTTTTTTATTTTTTTTGTCATGGATAATTGATTTCGTATTTTATTACGAGCGGATTGGAGAAATTTTATTTTTGTCGTCTCGCGAGTCAACGTTTGACCACGCGACCGTTAAATTTTTTGGGCATCATAGAATCTATGACGCGCCCCGTTATCATTTTATGACTATTAATTTGTATTTTTCGGACTACGGCGTCTTTGTTCCTCGTGCTAGCCAAACTTGCGTTTTTAGTGTACACATTTTATTCAAATTATGTCAAGTTACATTTAACTTTTAAAGTAAAGGTTTTTACTTAATAAATAAAATTACAAAAAAAAGATGATGATGCCCACTAACCCCATGTAGCCGCCGACTACATATGCACACACACACCCCAAAACTTTTGTTCCCAAGTCATAATGATTATTGTTGTTACTTCCAAGCCTAGTTAAACTTGAACAACTCACCA
>BQNB010097175.1:0-25448 GCA_026074375.1 Tanacetum coccineum | reverse complement strand
ACATATACATATATACATATACATATATACATATACATATATACATATACATATACATATATATATATATATATATATACATATATATATATAGGATAAAGATCAAATAAAAAGACAAATATTCGTGAGAAGGATAAAAAGATTTATTTTTTTAAAAAAGTTCTCAAAAAATTCCACAAGATCGTGTATGTTGGTGCATGAAAAAGTTGTAAAGGAATTTTTTCTAAAAGTGGACAGTTTTCCCGAAAAAAATTATTAAAAAACGTTTGTGCATTAAATCGGTTTTTTGTGCATCAAAAATTCGTTTTTGAACCCAACTTCTTTTGAATTTTTGCATCAAAATTTTATTGCGCATCAAACTATAACAAGTCGAAAAATTTGTGCATCAAAATTTTTTTTGCATCAAATTTTCTTTTTTTGCGCATTAAAAAAACGTATAAAAACTCAAAATTAGAAAAACTTATTTTACAAAAGTTTTATGCACCAACATACCTGATTTAATGGAATTTTTTTAGAATTTTTTCAGAGAACTTTTTAAAAAAAAGTTTTCTTTTTATCCTTCTCACGAATATTTGTCTTTTTATTTTAAACTTTCCTCTTATATATAGGATAAAGATCAAATATAAAAGATCAAATTATTCGTGATGAAGGATTTATAAAAAAAGGATGTATTTTTTTAAAAAAGTTCTCAAAAAATTCTGATATAAAATTCCACATGATACGTGATATGTTGGAGCTATGAAAAAGTTGTAAAGGAAGTTTTTCTTAAAAGTGGAATTGTTTTGCCGAAAAAATTTTTTTAAAAAAACGTTTGGTGGCAGTAACATATGTTTTGTGCATCAAATTTCTTTTTGTACCCAATTCTTTGACTTTTTGGCATCAAACTTTTATTGCGCATAAACTATAAACGCAAGACGAAAAAAATTTGTGCATCAAAAAATTTTTTTGCATCAAAATTTCTTTTTTTGCTCATTAAAAACAAACGTATAAAAACTCAAAATTAGAAAAACTTCTTTTACAAAAGTTTTATGCACCAACATACCTGATTTAATGGAATTTTTTTAGAATTTTTTGAGAACTTTTTAAAAAAAAGTTTTTTTTATCCTTTTCACGAATATTTATCTTTTTATTTTAATATTAATATTAATAGAGCTCAATGCACATATTATCGTTAAGAAGATTATGTGTACCGGTCAGCATTTTCCTTGGTGTTTTATCACTGGAAAGAACCCTTATCAAAGGTATCCACGCGTGCCTAGCATAAAACCCGGTATTCCTCAGCAAACAAAATTTCGGCGATGACGTCTTACTGATAACCGTAATGACCCAATCCACGGCGCACAAAACTGTGGTTTTTGTAATCTTGGTATTGTGTTGGGTCAACTACGAAATCTGAAAATGGTGGATTAGAAAACAAAAGTTTGAACCAAGTCCCTGTTTTTTTACTTGGCCACCAGGTCTTGCGGCACCTATGCCGCCATCTTTTCTCCCTGGTATTAGACGTAACGACACCTCTACCGCCATCTTTTCTCCCTGGTATTAGACGTAACGACACCTCTACCGCCATCTTTTCTCCTTGGTATTAGACGTAACAAATTTAATACGTATGCTTTATGGTTAGTATATATAGTTGTTGTAAACGATGTCTCATATAGTTTACAACCCTTACAAGGCTTGTTGTGAAAGATGAAGTAAGTTTCTTGGGCTTTCTCATCCATCGAAAACATAGTCGACGCGGACTTGTCGATCTTGTACAGCATGTGGGTTTGTAAGGTTCGAGAAGAGTTCAACCGTAACTTACGGATCCCTATATCTCAAAAAAATAGATCGTGCTATGGTGATGTTAAATCAAAGTGAATCTGATACGCACAAAAGATTCTGGTTATGCAAAGTTAGTGAGCCGGTATTATTTCAGCCCTATGACGTTGCACAAATTAAAACATTAATACGTGAATTCGGTTCAACAGTTGAAGTCAAAAACGATAGGGACATTCAGCTAAATTATAGTGAAAAGGGTGCGTGCAGAAGATGAGATTATGGAGTATGAGTCGAGTAGGAGTGGAAAAAGGTATATAAGTTATGAGGCTTTGAGAATAAGATGTTGTGCATTGTGGTACACATGGTGCTTTATATTATGGTGAGAAAAGATGTTGCCATTTCAAATTTTATGATCGTTATCATGAAAAATATAAAATGATTACTAGTTTATATTACTTTGCTTAGTGTAATTTATATAACTTAAAATTTCATTGTAGCCGTGTAAGAAGTGCGTCTTATTAATCAGATGTGTGTAGTGTGTTGTCACCATTGTGATACAACAACATATAACAGAAAAATCTAAAATTATTGTTTTAATGAGATCTGTGTAGTGTGTTGTCACCATTGTGATACAACATGTAACACTTTTAGCCACCAAGTAGTTATCAATGTGGCTAGTAAACGGTAAAACAAATTTTGTTTGGTTAGCAATTCATGTGTATTGAATGTACGGCCTCCTTAACAACTCCAAACTCTAAACTAAATTTTTTTCTTCATTGAGACATTTGATAGAACATTTTTTTGGGCGTTTTCATGAACACACGATTTCTTTGAAAATTTATAAGAAACTTTATCTATACTACATTTTAAAGCCATTTGGGAAGTCATATTTAGAACACCATTTTTGATCTCTCTTTTTTTTTGCAAACGATACATGTTATTTACAGTTAGCTTTATATTTTTCAACAAGTACATGCTTTTTATGTGGCTTGAAAAAGAGCTTGCAGCGAGTGATTTATGGTGTAAATACAAACCATTTTAACATTAAAAATAAGCATTTCAATTGAAGCAAATACGGGGAATTTTTTTTGATTCATTACATCTGTCGTAGAGCTACAATTGGCTTAATGTATAGCATATTTCTTAAATGTCGGACTAAGAATAGTAGGGAAAATTAACTGGTCCGTGATCTTACAGCACAGGCCCGCAAGTCAGAAATATCTCGCGGCTGCTGCGCAAATTGATCAAGAACGTGCGCTAAAAAGTGAATATGACACAAGCATCTACCTGCAAGTGACGTTAACATTTTAAAGGGGGTTTATGAGTGTGTCATGTCAATCTATGTATATATTAGAACTGTAAATACATGTCTCGTTGATAGTATGTATTGAAACAAAGACAGTTATATATATATATATTTATTATTATACTATATATATAGATTTATTATTATATAGAGTAGGGATACTAAGTGAGAAGTAAAGAGAATAAATAAGGAGATGTGTGGAAGTGTCTAAAAACCACGCATTTGTGATGCAACGACTTGCATTAGATGCTAATTTCTATTCATTTTGATGCAAATTCGAGTTTCGAAAATTGATTTGATGTGTTAGATGGTCGCAAATTGATTTTTATGATTTTAAGCACTGTGCACGAGGAACAAAAAACTTGAGTAAATCATGAAATGCATCAATATATGTATATGCATCTAATTAAAAAGCTTGAAATGAGTCTATTATTTGCATATAAGATTATAGAGATGAGTCTAATTTAAGTCGGTGCATCTCGAATATGCGATTATAGTTACTTCTTATCCTTCTTATTTTAAGAAAATTTATTTGTTCCTCACTCTTATATTGATTTATGGTATATATATATATATATATATTTTTAATATTATATATATATATATATATATTTATATATATATATTATATTTGAGTACTCCAAGTAAGCAACTACCCCGCAGCGAGAGCACAGGGCCTTATATGTATTTGACATAGTCTAGACTCTATGACGCCGTGCGGTCACATTTAATAATTTAAAAAATATACTTAGTATGCATGAAATTCTTTTTGTATCGTTTAATTACTAGTTAAGTGAAGTTCTATTAACTGACAAGGAAATAAATAGTCTTTTTTATTTGGTTACACACTTCGACTCGCTCTCAACAATCGCCCCTTTCCCTGGCGAATTGTCGGGCCTTTCCCCAGCGACATGTCGCTGGGGAAAGGTATCCCCAGCGACTTGTCGCTGGGGAATGCTCGCTGGGGAAGCTTCGTAAGGGATTCTTTCCCCAGCGACGAGGTGGGTCCCACTCATTTTTTAGTCAAGGAACTAGTGCTACGGTGGCACACTTTTTCCCAGCGAATGGTGCTGGGGAAATCTGTGGGGTAAGCTAATGTGATTAAGGACCCCATAAATAACCATTTACTTAATTGTTAACTATCCCGAGCGCATGTCGCGGGGGATAGTTTTATTAAACATTGTTAAAATACTTTCCCATGCGGGAAATGTCACTGGAGATAGTTTTTAATAAACATTTGGAAATAGCTTTCCTCGGTGACATGTCGCTGGGGAAAGATTTTATTAAATGTTTAATAAAAAATTTCCCCAGTGACATGTCGCTGGGGAAAACTTTAAAAAAAAATTAAAATCAAGTTTCCCCAGCGACATGTCGCTGGGGAAAAGTCTGCATTTTTTTTTAAAATACAGCCTGCACAGGAGGCGTTTTCTAGATTTTTTCCGGAAAAAAATCACCAATAAACAAATCTGTATTCAATATCTTTATAGACTCATACAAACTTGTATCAAAACACCATATTACAAAAAGTAAACGGATCAACGACATACAAATACATCACAACTTGATACCAAACCAAAGATAATAAAGCTAAATCGTCCAAAATCGATTAAGTAGCTACAATACGGGGGATTCCTTGTTCATGAACGGGGCTTACTAACTAATATATAACTAACTTAACGCGGGCTTACTAACTAAAGATATTACATACTAGCGTATAGGGAAAACAGTGTTTAAATGTCGCCAAAAATCAACATAAAGTAAATATTGTTGCGATACGAACTAATATATAACATAACTAATATCACCCATTCACCCATCCTCATCATCGCCACTCTCCTCGTCATCACCACACCTGCCACTCCCGCTAGCACCACCCGACTCAACTCCTTAAAACAGATCTGAGTTCTTGGAGTCACGTATGATAAGGACTCATCATAAAGTCTACCTTTTTAAGTATGCTTCTTGATGCGGACTTGTCGGGGGCGGGTACATACTGGCCTGGATGTTTCGTGATGGCATTTACCCGACCACGCGGGAATGTGCCACGAAGCTTACCCCCTCTTGCCAATCGATCTTGATCTCATCCTTTGTGTACTCACCCGTAGTCTCCAGCCTTTCATCTCTACTATGTAGTGACAAAAAAAACACAAGATACAAGATAGTAATATTTGTCGGGGTTGTACTTTATTCTGATAATTCATTAAAGTTGTGTTTTTGAAACAAAATTACAATATGTGGCTGGTCCTTTCCTTAGGAATACCCCTTTGTCACGTTGAGTGTTCTCCAGAAGGTATCTTTGAGCGAGGGTATCCTGAGTGTCTGAGGCATGCCCTCTGTACTTTACACACGCATATAAGATGAAACTAAATTAAAAATGACAAATCACAAACACCAAAAGCGTAATAATCAGATATACTATTGTACATAATGTAATGTAAAATAATATATGTTTATTACCATCTAATCTCGGATAAGGCGAGCCAGGGATCGGGGATCCCTGTCGTGATATGACCACGCGTCTTTTGCCAGGTTTTGCGATTTTGAGCGGTAGAGCAAGGTTCTTGAGATCATTCCATAACCGTGTAGTTATCCTACTCATCCGTTGTATCTCCATCATGACGTGCCGCCTGATGTTCCACTATCGTAAGTCACGGTCTGGGGGGTTACCTTCAAATGCTTGGCTTAAAGAAGCCTTGTTGTATTGTAGGTTTTTGCAAGTGGCTGGTAGATGCCTTGTTAGATTTTGTCCAGGGGAGGTTTCCATGTGCGGCATGAGGTCAAACAGGGTCTGCAATCAATATACAACAAAACAAAAACTAATTTAGAGATTCAATCTATATATTTATTTAAATTTGTTTATTTATTTATATGAATTATAAAATAATTAAAGATAATTTAGATAATATATACACAATTAATATGAATCACGATAATGAAATAAACATAAAAGGATAACTGACCCAAGATTTGAAATGTTGGCGCCTTTGCTCCTTCGGGACCTTCTCTCTAAGAAGGGGTTGGACAAAGGCACATTCTACGATTCCTCCTGTGTAGTTTAGACCAGTGAGCTGTCATGGGGACCGGAGGAGTGGTTTAGGGTGTGTTGTCTCCCTCTTTCAAATGAATCGAGATGGGGGCCTTTAGCTTACGCGATATCCTTTAGCGATAAGGTTTCGGGGTTTGTCGGGGGTAGTAGCCTGCCGCTCCTCTGCGCATAATTGGCTTTCGTTTACCTTTGCCTGCAAAATCACGTTAGTGATTAAAGTCATTAAAATTCAAGGCAACGCAAGTTCAATTATGTATCAAATTTTGCTGGTTTTGTAGGAACCCGTCTAACACTTATATGCCGAAACCACACGGATCGAATAAGAAACTAAGAAAGAGAGGTGATGGTGTTGAGAGAGAAACTAGAGAGAGAATTGAGAGAAAAGTGAAAAGATATTTATTAGAGATTTGAACAACTTACTTTCAAGGGAAAAGTTCTTATTTACACCGACACTTAAAAAGTGGACGCGCTGGATATTTTACTAGGACCCGGGTCGGGTTTTGCTTGGGATAGAACCGAAACATATACAATATTAGATTTAAATATCGAGCTCGATTCCCGATATTTCCTATTACAACGTTAAACTAATTAGATTGACCGAGACTTAAATACATACATGTAGAACTTCATGTTTGACTCTATTTTGAGGTATCAATCTCCCCCGAAGTGAGTTTCATTGATGACACTCCTTCATGTGATCAATGGAGATTGGCTTTTGTGTTTAAGCGCGAGTTGTTCTTGGTCTTTGTTTCGTTGTAAGGCTTGAGTTCTTATGCTTTGTGCTCTTGACTTTGAGCCTTTGTCATTATATCGTCACTGAATTGTGACCAAAAAAGAAAGTCGTCACTTAATTTTTGTCACTAAAGCCTCTTTTTCTTGTAGTGATAAATAAGAAAAATCTGACATGGTAAAATAAAGCCCACGTGATGCATATCAGATATGGTGTTGTATGCTTTAACATAATCTACCACAAAACGCAATCCTGAGCACTCTCTCATTGTGTTTCAATTATCTTATAAACTTTGTTTTACTTTGTCAACGTATGGCCAAATCAAATAGCATTTACCTTAAATGGCACCACAAAAGTAAGCGGCTATCTGCATAACCATTTTAACATCCTCAAAAACCCACACTATGTTCAACCTTTCAATTCTTATATGTTTAACCTTTCATCATAATCACACAAGTCTTGGCATATTTTAAGATCACATTGTTGTTTGTGCCCTCATTCGCTATAGATAACTTTTATGAAAACATACATATATATTTTGTAAAAGCTAAAAGCAAACCTTTGGCTCCGTTACCGTGACTCGACCTATGCACACCTGCGTATGTGCGTAATACATACATCATTTCAGCCAATATTTATTTACAACAAATAAAGAACATACATTTCAGTAATACTGTTGTAAATATAAAGAACAAGAATATAAGAATGAGAGAGAAATAGATAATTCTTATTATAAGATGTATCCATCATGTTACAATATGAGGTATTTATAAGGCATAGAAAAAACCTAACTTTACAATACTCCTCCTTGGATATTCATCGTTCATTATACGCTATAGACTGCCTCATTAAAAACTTTATCAAGAAAAACCCAATGGGATAAAAACGTGATGAAGGAAAAGAGTGCAGTGGGAATAATGCTCCTCCTCAATTTAATGTATATATTTCAAGCATCGCATGCCAATCTTCTAAACGAATTGCTCGAATACTTTTGTTGGTAACAACTTTGTAATGAAGTTCACCAAATTATTGATGTTAAGAATAAGTGCTGCAATGATTACAAAATATATGTGTAGCTTCCCGCCCAATATCAAATGCATTGGTTGGAAAGTATACAATACATGTACAAATATTAAAAGAGAAAAATAAACTCTCTATGATGCATATTAATTGCAAAATTGTCAACAAAACCTCAATTGCACTTATTTTTGGTACTTGAGGACCACTCATTCCTTAGAGCCATGTGCAAAAGCAATTTATATAATATGCGTCCAAAATGATTTTGATCCATATAAAGATTCATTCAATTTGATCAAATAAAATTACTGAGAACTTTATTAATTTTTTTTAGAAGTTAAAGTTGTGAGCCATGCTTGTTGCATTACATATCATTCGTAGAATATGAGAGCTCTAATAAACCTCATTTTCAGAAAAGATAAATACTTCTATATAGCTTATCTCATAAAATATCAATAAGATATTTACATCCACCTCGAGACAATATGTCTCATAACAATCAACTTATTGTTTTTGTGAATCTATTTATTTCACAATTCAAGTATTAAAGCACAACTTTAGAGCTCTTATGTCGGTTTCGCACAAAAACCGATGTATATCCAATAGATTTTACACATTTACGTGTATGAACTTCACGTTCAAATACTTGTAGTATTTGTAAGATACTATGTATCTTTATGTTGGTCAATCATTTCATCGGCCTGGGTCAAAAAAAAAATGTTATGAGACCGAAAAAATAAATCCGCACAAAATACAATAAGAAAGAAAAAATGTGTCGCAGTAACGCGCGATTATCATTTAATATGAGAAAAAAAACTATTAAAAATGAGACCGAAAAAATAAACCCAAACAAAAAAAAAGCCTCGCAATAACGCGCGAAAAATTAACGCCCGCAGCAACGCGCGGGTAATTTCTGCTTGTTCTTATACATTTCAACTATTAGAATATTAGTGTGTAATAGTTATGATATAGTTGTAGTTTAGCTCAAACTTAAAGAGGTTAGTCATGTATTAGTAAATTTCCTAACCTCTTCAATTGTAGATTCCTTGTTCAACAAGGATTATGTTTCTCCCCTCTCATTCTCTATATATAGAGATGAGAGGGTGAGGTTTATTTCACTATAAGAAAAAAGAGAACAGGTGACGGACTTTTCCCTGGCGACATTTGTCGCTGGAGAATATGCACTAAACGACAAAAATAGATCCTACGTGGCATCAATTCTCGTAGAAAATTTAGTCAAAATATTCTGACATTTTCCCTGGCGACATGTCGCCGGGGATAAGTTCGTTAAATTTTGGCAAAATTTTTCTACCAAAAACGTGGCGGGAATTTTTCCCGGTTACTTTTCCCCATCGACATGTCGCTGATAACTAGTGTTAATTACGTTTGGGAGTGACGTGTACAATATTTTCCCCAGCGACATGTCGCTGGGGATACCTATTTGGGCTTCCAAGTTGCTTAATTGGGCTTCTGGTTTAGGCTTTCATATTAGGAAATTGGGCTTCGGTTTTTTTTGGGACAGTTACCCTGGCGACATGTCGCCGGGGATACCATTTGACTTTGTTGACTTTTTATTAAACTACGTTTTTTAGGTTTGTTTCGGTCCGATATTCCGTATATTTTAACAAAAAATATATATACGTTTTTAAGGTGATATCGTTATACATAAACACATTCATATCGTTATACATAAACACATTCATATCATAAAAGTTTAAACAAAGTCTTCACATACAATAAAAAAAACATACGAATTACATTGCAAATGACAAACTACTCGAAATCATACGAATTACATTGCACATGACAAACTACTCCAAATCCAGTTTTTCCATTTCATTGAGAACTTCGTGAAATAGTGCAGCCGAATTAACTGTATGTTGTTCCGGATGCATATGCATTTCCATTGTTGCCTTGAGTACACTTATCTTTCCACGCAAGTGCTTGCAGTTTGAGCACTCTCTATTTCTTGAAGATCCTAGAGAATAGTTTGTAGGTGTTGAAGGTCCAGAAGAATAGGTTGGAGGCGTTGAAGGTCCTGAAGTATTGCTTGGATGTGTTGAATGTCCTGCAGAGTAACTTGGAGTCGATGGAGCTCCAGGAGAACTCATCAATTCACGAAGTCGGGTCTCTTTCCATAAAAAAATAACATATCGACTCATACGTTGAACCTCTAATGTAATAACTCATTACCATATATCGACTCGTCCATTGTGAACGTCAATGATAACCATACCATATCACTCTCCGTATGAACCGTCTAATGCAAATCATACCAAATCGACTCCGTCCGGTTATAACGTCTATTAGTATACCCTGAACCATAGAATATCGACTCGTCCGTTGAACGTCTAATGTATAACCATACCATATCGACTCGTCCGTTGAACGTCTAATGTATAACCATACCATATCGACTCGTCCGTTGAACGTCTAATGTATAACCCTAACATATCGACTCATACGTTGAACCTCTAATGTATAACCCTAACATATCGACTCATCCGTTGAACCTCTAATGTATAACCCTAACATATCGACTCATCCGTTGAACCTCTAATGTATAACCCTAACATATCGACTCATCCGTTGAACCTCTAATGTATAACCATACCATATCGACTCGTCCGAATGAACTTAACTAATGTATAAACCATACATATCGACGATCGTCCGTTGAACGTCTAATGTATAACCATACCATATCGACTCGTCCGTTTAAAAAAAGAACGACTAATGTATAACCCTGAACATATCGACTCATACGTTTAACGTCTAATGTATAACCCTAATAAATCGACTCATCCTTGAACGTCTAAATAATAACCCTAACATATCGACTCATCTGTTAACCTCTAATGTATAACCATACCATATCGACTTCGTCCGTTGAACAAATTGATCTAATGTATAAACCATACATATCGACACGTCCGTTGACGTCTAATTAAAACCCATAACCATATCGACTCCGTGTACCGTTTAAACTCTAATTAAAACCTAACCATATCGACTCGTCCGTTGAACTTCTAATGTATAACCATACCATATCGACTCGTCCGTTGAACGTCTAATGTATAACCATACCATATCGACTCGTCCGTTGAACGTCTAATGTATAACCATACCATATCGACTCGTCCGTTGAACCTCTAATGTATAACCATACCATATCGACTCGTCCTTTGAACGTCTAATGTATAACCATGCCTAACGAACATCGTCCGTTGAACTTCAACTTGTTCTAAAACCATAAACCATAATCGAGCTCGACCTAATGAACGTCCTAATGTATAACCATACCATATCGACTCGTCCGTTGGAACCGTCTAATGTATAACCATAACAAATCGACACATCCGATGAACCTCAAATGTAAAACCTAACCTATCTACTCAACCGTTGAAACCTCTAATGAACCCTCTAAAAATAATTGTAAATAGATAATTATATAAATTAAAAAAAATAATATTTAGAATAATAATTATATACGAACCGACCTGAACGACCCCGAGAAACCCGACCGACCCAGCCGTAAAACGAACCATTATATATGTTTATAAAAAATCAATGAGTAATAATAAATATATATTTTAAATAAAAAAATGAATTTTAAATAATAATATATAGAACCGACCGTAACGAACCCGAGAAACCGGACGAACCAGACGAAACGAACCGATTATATATTTATAAAAATAATTGTAATAACAATAATATATTTTATAAAAAAATAATTTTAAATAATAATTATATACGACCGACCGAGGAACGAAACGAGAAACCGGGACCGACCCAGCCGAAACGTAACCGAATATATATTTTTATAAAAAATATTGTAAATAACAATTATAAATATTTATAAAAAAATAAATTTTAAATAATAATTATATACGAACCGACCGGAACGAACCGAGAAACGACGCCCAGCCGAAATGAACCGATTATATATTTTATAAAAAATAATTGTAAATAATAATTATATATTTTATAAAAAATAATTTTAAATAATAATTATATACGAACCGAGAAACCGGACCGACCCAGCCGAAACGAACCGATTATATATTTTATAAAAAATAATTGTAAATAATAATTATATATTTTATAAAAAATAATTTTAAATAATAATTATATACGAACCGACCGGAACGAACCGAGAAACCGGACCGACCCAGCCGAAACGAACCGATTATATATTTTATAAAAAATAATTGTAAATAATAATTATATATTTTATAAAAAATAATTTTAAATAATAATTAAAATACAAACGACCGAACGAACGAGAAACCGGAACGCCCAGCCTAAAAACGAACCGATAAATATTTATAATATATATTTTATAAAAAATAATTGTAAATAATAATTATATATTTTATAAAAAATAATTATATACGAACCGACCGGAACGAACCGAGAAACCGGACCGACCCAGCCGAAACGAACCGATTATATATTTTATAAAAAATAATTGTATATAATAATTATATATTTTATAAAAATAATTATATACGAAGCGACCGGAACGAACCGAGAAACCGGACTGACCCAGCCGAAACGAACCGATTATATATTTTATAAAAAATAATTGTAAATAATAATTATATATTTTATAAAAAATAATTTTAAATAATAATTATATACGAACCGACCGGAACGAACCGAGAAACAGGACCGACCCAGCCGAAACGAACCGATTATATATTTTATAAAAAATAATTGTAAATAATAATTATATATTTTATAAAAAATAATTTTAAATAATATATTTTTTACTTTTAATGAAAATAAATTATAAAAAAAAATACTTAATCAAATGTTATAAAAAAAATCTGGAAAAATCAATAAAATTAGCTTAAAGTATGACATCCTAAGAAAGTAAGAAATACCCACTGCTTATTGGATAAGCTGCGCAAATTAAGCCCTACAGTTTTGGGCTTAATGGCCAAAAGCCCTTATATATAAATCGAACAAACCAACTTTACCGGTTGAGTATTGAGCACAGCGGTAGTGGTTTGTTGTGGTTTATTAAGGGTTGAGGGCTTTGAGGTCCCCGGGTTTCGAGTCTTGCTACCCGGGGCTCTTGGGCTCGTCCCTTTTACTTTTTATTTTTTTTTCTTAGGGATACTGTTGTCCTTACAAGTCAATACGTAGTCCCGATAACTTTCGCTCTAAAAATTTCACCAAAAGTCAAACACCCCGCCCTAATTGTTTGGTACACCAAATTTTCACTTAACCAAATTTCAGTACAATTTCACTTTAACAAATTTCAGTACACAAAGTTACACAAAACACCAAAAACAGTGATTCACCACCACCTCGGTTTGGAGAACGACAAGAAGTGATTTCACACCACCACTCGGTTTTAGTAGAACGCGACCACCACCACTTTTTCATATATCGCTCACCACGACCACCACTCAGTTATTGTAAGTTGGGTTTTGGTTTATGTTTCTGTTAATTAGCATTATGATAATTAGCTTATGATAATTAATAAACATCTAATAAATTAATAAATTCAGTAAATTGAAAAGTGTAAATTAATTGCATTATGATAATTAGCTTATGTTCCTGTTAATTAGCTTATGTTTGAAAAGTTAATTGTGTTTTGGTTAGTGTCTGAAAAGTGAATGAATGTGTTTGTATGAAAGTCTGGTTTTGTTCTTGTGTAAATGAATGTGTTTGTAAATGAATTGCATTATAATAATTAGCTTATGTTTGTAAATTAGCTTATGTTTCTGATTAGCTTATGTTTGTAAATGAATGTGTTTGTAAATGAATGTGTTTGTAAATGATAATTAGCTTATGTTTCTGATTAGCTTATGTTTGTAAATTAGCTTATGTTTCTAATTAGCTTATGTTTGTAAATGAATGTGTTTGTAAATTATCGCACGTTTTTTGCTTTCCTCTTAGTGGCGAAAGGTCTTCACCACAGAACCTCTCATTGTCACCACTACAATCACTAGCACACCCGAGAAGTCATGTCGATTGATAAGAATTGGACTAGGCCTTTTTGCTTTAAACCGCTATTTCCTGAGTTTAAACATGTCTTAACGATTTTTCGAGATGGTGGTAAATGACACATAATATGACGAGGTTTATGTTTTTGTCATGTCAGTTGTGTTTTCGTGGGAACTGGTACACGCTTACACCTCTTACTAATATGCATATCTATCACATACGCATAATAACGGGTGGTTTAGCAGGGGTTATCCTTATTGGGTACAACTTCACGGTGGTAACCGAGCGTCAACTGTATATCTTCCACTGTAATTACTGTCTCACGCAGACACGTGAGACCTCAGGAAAAAATGAAACGCCTTTTAACTATGTACACAGAGATTGTCCTCTGACACACTAGACATATTACTTCCACTAGTGATTTAAACAACCACCACCCAACGAAGAGACAGAGAATGACCTTCTAAATACACTCACTGAAGTAACCCAAGACAACACCTCGCATCAATTCACAATAGAACTATCATTCAATCACTCGTAACACATAACATACAACCTATCGAAACAATCAACACAACACTGCACAACACACTAGACCTACATCAACAACACTCAAACACTAGGCATGATAGATACACATAAGACTCTGTGACACTCTCAAGACATCTAAAGTATCAATGAGCAACTACCGAAGACCTCGCAACCAAGATAGCGCGGGTGGCACTCAGACAGAGAGTATTGAACGCACTGTTGGGACTGAGTTGTCTTTGAGGGATACTCTGGAAACAATAGAGACGCATGCGGAGTCAGAGAGTGAGGTTTGTACAAATGGGGATAAATTGTGCTAGTCACGAGACTGCGCTTGGTCTGAGCGAACTAAGTTACGTGTGGAGGTCTAAGTCGCTGTATTGAGCACATTAGATGTGGAGAGCGAAAGTTTTGCTGGCATCTCAGAGGTCTTTACGCATTCTCTGGTACTCTGTGCTACTTTTTCTTCTCCTCCTCCGTTCGTTGAATTTTTGTTTGTGTTGTTTGAGCTGAGTAGTCAGATTCGTCGTATAATTGTTTGTGCATTGGCACAATTTATGTCATCATCCAATCTCATTCCCCAAATCCCTAAAAACCTCAACTCACAACACCCCCCATCCGCCGGCTACCTCTAAACACCCACCCACCGCCCCCTCCGGCCCCACAATGCATGTTTTGTTTCGTTATTTTTTTTTTGTTTCCTTCACTCGTTAATGACGTATAAATTCTATTTCTCTACTTTTATTTTTTATCACTACTTCTTTTTTTTGTTTCACTCTCCGTGACTCCGGTTTGTTGTTTGATTTTTGAGAGGAGATCCTTTTTTTCGTTTTTATTCTTTTTCTGGTAAAAATTTTAAATGATATGTGGGGTGTTTAGGGGGTTTGGTAGGAGTCGAGCTAGCTTGGTGGGTCGGGAAGTATAGTTTTATTTTAAGTTGATGTATTGTTTAATGTATCTATTATAAAGTTTCCATTTGTTTTTTTCCTCCTTATTTTTTTTATTTCATTATTTTTTTTTATATTGTGCTTTGGGGGCTTGTTAGCCAAGACCTTTGAGATGCGCAAACTTTGCCTATAACAAGATACAAGTCTGTGAAGACATCCAAGTACAAGCTGGGAACAGCTCTATTTGCCATTTAAACAACCTTCCATGTAGTTTTTGTTAGGATCCCGCAGTTTTGTTGTTCATTACTTGTCGATGCCGTATCTGTGTTATGTTCAGTGTTGTGTTTGGTGTTGTGTTCAGTGTTGTGTTCGATGTTGTGTTTAGTGTTGTGTTCAGTGTGTGTGTGTGTGTTGGGTTCTGGTTGTATGTAATTGTTCTCCCTATGAAATCGTTGAGGACATTGATCATGTAATTTCGTAATTACTATTGGTGGAGGAATAATAGTCGGTTACGTGATGTACCCAAGTAGGATAACCAAGCTAAACGTTTATTATGTTGTGATGCTTAATAGTAAGAGGTGTAAGGCTTGTACGGTTCCCCCCCCCCCCCCCCCCCCCCCCCCCCCCCCCCCCCCCCCCCCCCCCCCCCCCCCCCCCCCCCCCCCCCCCCCCCCCCCCCCCCCCCCCCCCCCCCCCCCCCCCCCATCCCCCCCCCCCCCCCCCCCCCCCCCCCCCCCCCCCCCCCCCCCCCCCCCCCCCCCCCCCCCCCCCCCCCCCCCCCCCCCCCCCCCCCCCCCCCCCCCCCCCCCCCCCCTCACAACTTGACATTGGACAAAAACATAAACTCGGTCCATTTATGTGTGTTGTCACCTCTCAGTAGAAATCGTAAGACCATGTTTAACTCAGGATGAATTGCGGTTTTAAAGCCGGCCTAGTCCAATTCTTATCAATCGAATGATTTCGGGTGTGCTAGTGTTTGTAGTGGTGCAATGAGAGGTTCGTGGTGAAGACCTTTCGCACTACAGAGGGACAGCAAAAACGTGCGATAATTTACCAAAACACATTCATTTACAACATAAGCTAATTAAGAAACATAAGCTTATTTAAAACATAAGTAATCAGAACCATAAGCTAATTATCATTTACAATCACATTCATTTACAAAAAACACATTCATTTACAAAACATAAAGCTAATCAAGAAACTAAGTTATTTACAAAACATAAGCTAATTATTATAATGCAATTCATTTACAAACACATTCTGTTACACCAAGAAAAAAACCAGACTTCTTACAAACACATTCATTCACTTTTTTAAGACACGAACCAAAACACAATTAAATTCCAAACATCAGATAATTACAGGAACTATAAGCTAATTATCATAATGCAATTTAATTTACACTTTTCAATTACTGAATTTATTAATTTATTAGATGTTTTTTAATTTCTAAGCTAATTATCATATGATAATTAACAGAACATAAACCGAAACCCAACTTACAATAACTGAGTGGTGGTCGCCCCCCTTTTTTTTTTTTTTTTTTTTTTTTTTTTTCTCCCCCCTGGTGTGCGATATTATGAAAAGAGATGGTGGTCGTTCTCTAAACCGAGGTGGTGGTGGTTGAAATCACTGGTCTTGGTCGTTCACAACGAGTTGGTGGTGAAAATCACTGTTTTGGTTGTTTGTTTTACTTTGGTGTACTGAAATTTGTTAAATTGATTTTGTAACTCGAAATTTGGTTAAGTGAAAATTTGGTGTACCAAACAATTAGGGCGGGGTGTTTGACTTTTGGTGAAATTTTTAGAGCGAAAGTTATCGGGACTACGTATTGACTTGTAAGGACAACATGTAGTCCCTGAAAAAATAATAAAGGGGAAGGCCAAAGCCCCGGGTGAGCAAGACTCGAACCCGGGACCTCAAAGCCCTCAACCCTTATAAACCCAACACACTACGCTGTGCTACAAATAGCTCTCGGTAGTGGTTTGTTGGATTTTAATATATAAGGGCTTTTTTGGCCATAAGCCTATATAAGCTGTTAGGGCTTATTTCGCATCTTATCAATAAGTTTGATGTGGGTGTTTTTTCTTAATTTTCTAGGATGTCATCTTTAAGCTATTTTACTGTGATTTTTTCCGAATTTTTTTTTATAATGTTTAGTATTTTTTTTTCTAATTTATTTTCATTAAAAGTTTAAAAAAATTCATAAAAATTAAAATAATTATCAGAAAAATATTAACTTTTTTTTAAAAAATTTTCTTTTTTCATATAGTTTCTAGGAAAAATATCAGTTTTTGTGTAGGGTTAATTTTCTAAAGTTTCATTTTTTAAATGGTTTATGCATTTGTATTTTCATGTCGCGAAGGATTATGTAATCCAATTTTCTGTATATCCATAAACTAAGAACTCTTATTAAAAAAACATGTCAAAAAACATAAAACCAACTAATCCTAAAATGGTGAAACATGGAAACGTAGCGGCATCACTTCAATCTCCTTTTTTCTAGCACATTCAACCAAATACATAACTACTACTACCTCGAAGGTTTTCCATTTCATTTAAAGCTCATGACAGTTTGCAGTTGACTCACATGGGTGGTCATCGGATTCTTCTCCATGCTAGTCTCTGCCTCTAGTCTTGCACGTTCAACGGATGAGTCTGTTATGCTATCATTGTACATTAGACGTTCAACGATGAGGTGTGATAGGCTATATATCCCGAGCGACATTCCCGGGCGACATGTCGCCCGGGAAAGTATTTTAATAAAAAAAAATTGTCTTTTAGCAAAAATGGCGCGTTACTGAAACTTTTCGAGGGACATAACAGTAATAAACCCCGGCGACATGTCGCCGGGGAATGCTTTTTAATAAAAAAAATTTACACAGTTTTTTAATAATTAATATTTAAAAAATATATTTATATAATTGTGTTTTTTATAAATAAAAATTATATAAATAATAATTTTAAACAAAAATTATATTTTTATAAAATATATAATCGGTTCATTTCGACCAGGTCGGTCCGGTTTCTCGGTTCGTTCAGGTCGGTTCGTATATAATTATAATTTAAAATTATTTTTTATAAAATATATAATTATTATTTACAATTATTTTTTATAAAATATCTAATCGGTTCGTTTCGGCCGGGTCGGTCCGGTTTCTCGGTTCGTTCAAGTCGGTTCGTATAAAATTATTATTTAAAATTATTTTTTATAAAAATATATAATTATTATTTACAATTATTTTTTATAAAATATATAATCGGTTCGTTTCGGCCGGGTCGGTCCGGTTTCTCGGTTCGTTCAACGGATGAGTCGATATGTTATTGTTATACATTAGACGTTCAACGGAAGACTGGATATGATGTTATCGTTGTACATTAGACGTTCAACGGATGAGTCGATATTGTATCGTTATACATTAGGCGTTCAACGGATGAGTCAATATGGTATCGTTGTACATTAGACGTTCAACAGATGAGTCGAGATGCTATGGTTGTACATTAGACGTTCAACGGATGAGTCGATATGCTATCGTTGTACATTAGACGTTCAACGGATGAGTCGAGGTCGGTTCGTATATAATTATTATTTAAAATTATTTTTTATAAAAATATATAATTATTATTTACAATTATTTTTTATAAAATATATAATCGGTTCGTTTCGGCCCGGTCGGTCCGGTTTCTCGGTTCGTATATAATTATTATTTAAAATTATTTTTTATAAAATATATAATTATTATTTACAATTATTTTTTATAAAATATATAATTATTATTTACAATTATTTTTTATAAAATATATAATCGGTTCGTTTCGGCCGGGTCGGTCCGGTTTCTCGGTTCGTTCCGGTCGGTTCGTATATAATTATTATTTAAAATTATTTTTTATAAAATATATAATTATTATTTACAATTATTTTTTATAAAATATATAATCGGTTCGTTTCGGCCGGGTCGGTCCGGTTTCTCGGTTCGTTCCGGTCGGTTCGTATATAATTATTATTTAAAATTATTTTTTATAAAATATATAATTATTATTTACAATTATTTTTTATAAAATATATAATCGGTTCGTTTCGGATGAGTCAATATGTTATCGTTGTACATTAGACGTTCAACGGATGAGTCAATATGTTATCGTTGTACATTAGACGTTCAACGGATGAGTCAATGTGTTATCGTTGTACATTAGACGTTCAACGGATGAGTCGATATGTTATTGTTGTACATTAGACGTTCAACAGACGAGTCGATATGGTATGGTTGTACATTAGAGGTTCAACGGACGAGTCGATATGGTATGGTTATACATTAGACGTTCAATGGACGAGTCGATATGGTATGGTTATACATTAGAGGTTCAACGGATGAGTCGATATGTTAGGGTTATACATTAGAGGTTCAACGTATGAGTCGATATGTTAGGGTTATACATTAGAGGTTCAACGTATGAGTCGATATGTTATGGTTGTACATTAGAGGTTCAACGGACGAGTCGATATGGTATGGTTATACATTAGAGGTTCAACGTATGAGTCGATATGTTATGGTTGTACATTAGAGGTTCAACGTATGAGTCGATATGTTAGGGTTGTACATTAGAGGTTCAACGTATGAGTCGATATGTTATGGTTGTACATTAGAGGTTCAACGTATGAGTCGATATGGTATGGTTATACATTAGACGTTCAACGGACGAGTCGATATGGTATGGTTATACATTAGACGTTCAACGGACGAGTCGATATGGTATGGTTATACATTAGAGGTTCAACGGATGAGTCGATATGTTAGGGTTATACATTAGAGGTTCAACGTATGAGTCGATATGTTAGGGTTATACATTAGACGTTCAACGGACGAGTCGATATGGTATGGTTATACATTAGACGTTCAATGGACGAGTCGATATGGTATGGTTATACATTAGAGGTTCAACGGACGAGTCGATATGGTATGGAAATGCATATGCATCCGGAACAACATACAGTTAATTCGGCTGCACTATTTCACGAAGTTCTCAATGAAATGGAAAAACTGGATTTGGAGTAGTTTGTCATGTGCAATGTAATTCGTATGATTTCGAGTAGTTTGTCATTTGCAATGTAATTCGTATGTTTTTTTTATTGTATGTGAAGACTTTGTTTAAACTTTTATGATATGAATGTGTTTATGTATAACGATATGAATGTGTTTATGTATAACGATATCACCTTAAAAACGTATATATATTTTTTGTTAAAATATACGGAATATCGGACCGAAACAAACCTAAAAAACGTAGTTTAATAAAAAGTCAACAAAGTCAAATGGTATCCCCGGCGAAATTATTTTATAAAAAATAATTTTAAATAATATATTTTTTAAATATTAATTATTAAAAACTCTAGTTTTTTAATAAATATAGTTTTGATATATTAATAAAACTTTTAGTAAAAAATATAGTTTTGATATATTTGTGATAAATATATCAAATTTATAATTTTTTAATAACTCTTTCCCCGGCGACATGTCGCCGGGGAAAGTGTCTTTTTTATTTTTGATATATTTGTGATATATTAATAAAACTTTATAATTTTTAATAACACTTTCCCCAGCGACATGTCGCCGGGGAAAGTGTCTTTTTTATTTTTGATATATTTGTGATATATTAATAAAACTTTATAATTTTAATAATACTTTCCCCAGCGACATGTCGCCGGGGAAAAGTAAGCGGGAAAATTTCCCGCCACGTTTTACGTAGAAATATTTGGTTAAATTTTAACGGCCTTATCCCCGGCGACATGTCGCCGGGGAAAAGTTCAGAATACTTTGACCAAATTTTCTACGAGAATTGGTGCCACGTAGGATCTATTTTGTCGTTTAGTGCATATTCCCCAGCGACATATGTCGCCGGGGAAACATCCGTCACCTGTTCTCCTATTTCTTGTAGTGACATGTATATTAAACCCATACATTTTATATTTTGATCTACCGTTAAAGAGCTAAGAATCTGTAATACTCTAAAAGCATTTTCATGTGTCTTCCATTTGTTGACCATGAGATCAGATACTTAGAGTAGGTGACTCTAATATTGTTGAAGTTACTGGTAGCATTGTGAAAAGAAACTAATATAATTAAATTGAATAAATTGTAATTAATTTGAGAAACTTCCTGATTTTGATATTCTTCTTCAACAATTTAGGGTTTAGGAACTCCATTGAATTTGATATAAGTTTTGGGAGACAAAGATCGGGTAATTGTGTTTGTTTTGTTAGTTTCAAATTACATAATACACCCATTAGTATTGGTATATTACCCCCGCCTTCCCATAAGTTTTCATCTTTTAATTTTTGACACATGTATGTTTTAGCTTAATTTTTCTTTAAAAACGAATTTACACATATTTTTTCCAAATAAAGAATTTTTTAAGTTTTTTTTTAATAAAGCATAGTTAAATTAAATAATTAATAACTAATAATTATTACTAGTACTAAATTAAGTATGATTTGATTTTTTTTAAATGCGAATACCTCCGCTTGACGTATTTTTTTGAAATGCGAATACCTCCTCTTGACGTTTTTCTTTATTAAGTAAAAGATTTTCAGTTTGTGAGGGTTATTCTGTTAAAAAGTGATCGTTAGAATCTCAAGTTGTTTGATTCCAACAACATACAAAACCTCCTTATTGTATCCAATGGTATTAGCTATAAAAACTCATCCAAGTTTAGTACATCCACCTATGTGGGACAAGCTACACTTCCATTTTCTTCTTCCTGATTTCCATTTGTTTTACCTTGAAAGATACAATATTTCATCTACAACAACTTCAATCTTGACACATTTTTTACCGGTACAAATTTCTCTTACGAAAGATACAAATCCTAAAAAATATTAGTAGTGTATATGTTGTATACACATCTATGATGATGTCCAAGTTAACGAAAAACTCATTCACAGCTTTTTTATTGTTGTTTTAGTTCCCTCAAACAAACGACCACATGAAAATCCATTACAGGTGCTTTTAATTGTTGTTTTCTAATGTCCTTTTAAAAACATTAAATAAGTGTACATTAAAATGACAACTTTTGTCCGACATAACAAATGAATTAGTGACATAATGATATTGGTTTAATACAAGCTTTTTGTATGTGTTTCTGTTACAATATGATCTTAATATATATAAGAATAGGAGATACGAAATGGACGAACTAGGTAACATGTCGATACAAGTACTATCGATCAAGATGGGATCGGTCACAACAAGTCTGGTGATCTGCTAACATTTTCTTGTCTACTTAACATACTTATGTGTAAATTGTTCAATGTTTAGTTTTGGATTGTATAAACTCATGTGCAGATATACAAAGATAAAAACACTAGGATTACGTATCTTGATTTCCGTGGCCATCAAGGAACTCGTATCCGATATGAATATAATGTTAAAAATGAATAAACGGTAGTTTTTGGATTGTTTTAATTTAAAGATTTCATGTAAACTTTATGGTATAAAAAGTTGTTGTATACCAACATCTTATAATAACTTTTGTATGACATGTCATACACAACAACACAACTCTACTACTACCGTTTGAGTTATAAAAACAAATCAAGCTTGTGTACATCATCCAATGTGGGACAAACTTCACTTTTAATTCATTATAGTTCCCTCAATTATAAGAGTTTTCTTTATCGACTTTTTATAAAAATTGTATGTACGTTAAAACCAACAAGGTAACATGTCGATACACAGGGGCGGACATACATACTTTTTGAACATCATCCATGGTGTAAAATGCTTGTCCTTTTGACATTTTTTTTCTAAATTTTTGTATAAGGTGTATAATCTTTATCGATTTTTAACTAAAGTGCATATCCTTTGATAAATTTACTATCGATCAAGATAGGTTCACTCGACACAAATCTGGTGACCTAGGAATTTTTCTTATCTACTTTTACATCATGTAAATGATTTATTATTTATTGAGTATAATAACATAAGAAATTCAACTATTGACCACATTTGACATGTATCCATCTCCAAATTTTTTGTCTACTTTTAAAATCGTTTCCTACATTATATTTATTCTTATAAAAAGGAATGGCCTCTACATCACGGGAATCTCAAGTAGCTTTTGTATTCTCATAACATATAGATCAAGACAATGTTAATCCGTTAGTTTTAGCTATAAGAACACATTCAACTTAAATATTTCTATGTTGAAGTATGCTCCTCCCGTATGGTTCAATCTTTTACGTTGCTATTGATCAGCCACGAAGTGGATGATGTTTAAGGTATCATATGGCTTTTAAGTCAAATTCGTGTAACATTGATATTCAGATTACGCATCTTGATGTCGATGGCCATGAACAAACTCGTGTCCGGACATAATTTGAAGGCAATTAGTTATCTGTATATTTTGTTAGTATAGTTTACTTAGCGTAAACTTTCAAGACAGGTTTACTAGTACATATCGACCACCGTCGTTAATTGACACTACAACATTTACTATAATCCCCAGCGACAAATCCGGGGTATCCCGGGCGACTTGTCGCTGGGGATACATTCGATCCTTGCTCTATACTGATACGAAGATGAAGACATCCCATAAAAATAATTAGTGCGATGTAAACAGGATATGAAACCTGTAGTAGAAGTGTATTTTGCTTATGTTACAATGCTACATGGTTTCTAAAAATTGTTTCCTGCAATACTAAAAGTAGTATATATATGAAATAAAAAAGCTTAATCTCTAAAAGAAGAAGATAAGAGCAGAATAAATGAAAAAACTAGTCAATCATGTAATATTGTGGCACTAGAAGATGGTGCAACTGGATGCTCGTTTATATGCCCAACAGGAATTAACGATATCTTCCTCTGCTTATATAACAATGAAAGCAATGTTAATGTCAGCTCCACATCTGTTTTTTCTCTCTTCAAATTATTTTCCTTCAACAATTGCAACACCTTTTCTCTCATACATCAATTTTTTTTCTAATTTGTATTATTAAAAAATACTCCTAAAACACAAATATCACCAATAAAACACACACAAAAGATATAATAATATTTCTCTTTCCTAAATGTTTTGTCTTTATTTTACTAGGGACTCTACTCCCGTAAAAGCATTTTTTTTTCTTTTTCTCCCGCTGGTAATGGTATGGACTTTTGTGTTTACCCGCTGACATGTCATCTTTCATTTAAGTCTTTCCCGACCCACACCTTCTACCCTTGCAAATTCAATTCCATTGAAATATGATTCTTTTCGGTCGAAAATGTGTACCATGTCAAAAATAGCCTTAACGCCAACTTCATGAAAAGAAAGTCACGCTAACCTTGTACATTAGTTTGCCAAAAGAGTGGAACCATGCATACCAAAAAAATATTATAAATTGAAAATATCTCTGTAGTATAAGAAAACCTTAGAATATGAAAAATAGTGGAGCGTAAACCTTTTTTTGTAGTCCTGTTATATTATCTTAAAGCTCACAAGTAACAATGATATTAGGACTCATATCAATAACCATGAACGAACTCATGTTCGATTTCAATATAGTGTCAAACTAAAAAACTCATGTGAACTATATGGAAGGACTAAGCCACCAAGTTTACAAGATTCGAATTATTGATGGATTATCAGATTAATAATGCGAATTTTTAAGAATTGGGTATCTGGGTACTCGGGGGGATGACATGTTCGTCATGTGTTCGACCGCTACAAAAAAACTCAAGATCCACACCTTTGCCAAGACTAGGCGATGCCATTATATCTGCACAAATAAATTCATATGTGCATCATAAAGATACAGTAATTCCAATTTCCACATTATCTTGGATGACCAACAACATATGTTTAATGGAATAAGACAACTGCACTCTAGTTTATACATCATATTTATGTTGGAAAAATGTTGGCAAACATGACTTTTTCTAACTACAAACTCAACTAATTATAGGATAAAACGCAGGGGCGGACCGGAGTGTATGAAGACCTGATAAAATTTTGCTTCATACTGTTAATATCGTAAAATGCACATAATTTTCTAAAATGCACCGTGTATCTTGTTATTACTTGGTTATTACTTGGTTAATCCTATTCATGTTTTTCGAGGATCCTTTTTGAGTCGGATATATGCGGCCTCACAGGGTTAATCCCGGAAATGTTTCCGACTCTTCCCTGGCCACCCCAAATGTACACCCGAAATGTCAATTTTAGCTTTGGTTCTAT
>BQNB010097174.1:0-25449 GCA_026074375.1 Tanacetum coccineum | reverse complement strand
GACAATTTAACGAGACCCATAGGGGATACTAGTGAACCATTCAGACCATTGTTAGACTTTACGACCCACCTTTGTGAGCCCACAAGGCCCTTAAGCCACAAATAAGCTAGGATAGCTTATTTGTGAACTTAAGCCGCTTATAAGGCTTATTATAAGCCTAGGTAAGCTAGTAGACTCTAAGGAATGAAACTCAAACCACTAGAACCTCTATCGGGTCTCTATCGAGCCCAACAAGGCCCAACGAGGGCTTATTTATAAGCCGCGTGGTATGTGCTTAAATACACATACCTTTTACCTTTAAAAACGAGCTGAAATAACCAAAAACGGACTTAAAATGCCAAATATATGCTTGTTTTGCTAATTGTATTGTGCAGGAACGGATAACTAAGAAAAAGACGAAAAACAAAGCCAAAACGACAAAACCGGACTCGGAATGGAAAAGACTGTGAAAGACAAAGCCAAATCAAAGCCGGAAAGTCAATCAAGTCAAAAAGTCAACAGAAAAGTCAACTGGTCAAAGACAAAGTCAACCCAAGTCAACTCCGAGGCCAAAGTCAAGAAAATATAAGTTTAGGGACTGAAATTGTCAATCCCTAAACTTATTTATAAAGAAGAAAAAAAGAAAAAAGAAGACAAGGGTGCAATCTGTTATTTTTGCAAAAATACACTCCAAGGACTTGTTCTGCCAAGTCCCAAGAGTTGTATCTAACAAGGACGAGTGATGCAACTAGATATAACACTCTTGGGGACTTGTTTTGCCAAGTCCCCAAAAGGTTATAAACACAAGGACCATGTATGCCATAACACATATAACCATGAGGGACCAAATTTGCCAAAATCCCAAACCCTAACTCTGTCATCCCCAACCCCCGTACAACCCACTTTTCCCGCCATTTTTAAAACACAAAAACCCAAGTCACGGGTTTACAAAACTTCTTTTACCCTGCAACCCTTCAACCCCATGAACAAACTTATCCCCCCTCCTCCACTTAAACCCATGCCAAGTTGGCAATCCCACAAATCCCGAAGACCTAGTGGACGGTTTAGATGAGTTCTTGGTTTTGCTCTCACCAAACTAACACAACAAGCACATTAGCAGCTTATAAAAAGGGAAGAAGAAGACAGAAGTGGGACAGTAGTGAGTTGTTTTTGTTTTAATTTTCAGTTTTGTAATTTCTTCAATTTTAAGCATTTTTCTTTCAAGTTTTTTAGAAAGCAGCTTTAAGCACTTGTACTCTTATTCTCTAAGTTTGTACTTCTTAAATTTGAGTAATCACATTCAGTTTCCAAGTTTAATTGTCCTTTGATTTCAATTTTAAGCCATTTTCACTCATTAAGCTCTCAATAAGCTCTTTAGAGCTTATTCTTGTTCATAAGCTCAAATTCAGTCAAATTGTGTTTTTAAGCAATGCATTTACTCTTTTAGTTCAATACTAAGTCAAAGCATGATCACTTGAGGCAATTGAGTTCAATTTGGAAGCAACAAGGTTTAATAAGCTGTTAAGAGCTTATTGAGCTTGAATGCTCAAGGTTTAGAGGCTAGGAGCCATTAGGTGTTTGTTTTTGAGCCACTCACTCTACAAGAGTGGCTAAGTGCTGAGACAACACAATTTCAGGTTTTATGTTCTTAATTTCATTTTAAGCAAATTCATAGCTTATTTCAAATTGCTTATTTCTTTTAAATTCTCATGTTTAAATACTGTTTCATTTAGTTTAGTCAGCTTATAGATATGATAGCTTTAAGTTTACTTAGTTTAAAATCAAGTTAGACCTTACTTGTCAATCCTGTCATAAATAGTCATAGGATAAGCTAGTAGAGAAACTAGCTTATTTTTCTTAATAAGCTATAGATTTAATAGCTCAAATAGCTTAAATAGGTTAGTATTGAGTAGAGTGGATATAAGGATTTGTCAGTTTTAGAGTTTAATTAGATTTTAAGTCATTCTTAGTTTTGACAGCATTGGTTAGGGAGTGTTTGGTTAAAGCTGTTTTTGACTCCTAAAGTCAAGTGAATCCTGTCAAATTCTTTCATCTAGCTGTGTTTAGCCATTTTACTAAGTTTAGAAAAGTTTTTAGAAGCTAGTGTTTAGAATTACAAAGTTTAGATTGTAAAAGGTCTTCAATTGCACCAGGGCAGTTTTGAGAGTTAAGAGTTTTTAGATTTCAAGTCACTCAAAGCAATTTGAAGGCAATCTTGTGTTAGTGAACATTTTTATACATGAAATGAGTTAGTTAAGTCATTCTTAAGAAGAGACTAAGCCTGCATTTTTTTGTTCCTTGCAAATTGCATCAGCAACAACAGGATAAAACTGTTGTTGCTAGTAAAGTTTTTAGTATCATTTTAGCCTTAGTGATTAGGAGTTAGAAGTTAATTTTAAGCATTTCCATAGTTCACTAGTAGTTTCATAAAAATAAGCACTTAAGTTTCTTTTATCAGCTTCAAATCTAGCTTATTTGTCCTGTCAAAAGTAGTCTAGCAGCAGTTTAAATTTTAGCCTAATTCATTTTGAAATTTTAATTTCTTGTTGGAATTGATAAAAAACTTTTATCTAGGTTTGTTCAAAGTATAAAGGTGAGCTTATTTCCAAAAATTTAGATTCTAGGGATTAGTAATAAGCTGGTTAGCTTATTAGGTTTACCTTAATTTTAGTTAAAAGCTGAATTTTGCACTTTTTAACAGCTAATTTCTCCTTAAATTTGTTTACTCTTAGCTTATTTCTTTCTAAATTTCCCTAGCACACATCTTAAGCTTCAAATAGCTTCTTTTGTTTTTAACTTTCACCTAAAAATAAGCTAGATATAAGTCATAATGAGAAAAAGCTCTTAAACCACTTGTTACTGCAACAGAATCATTCAGCTTATTTTATAGCTTATTCTGTGGATAAAAGTGCAAAGTCCTTTTATTAAAGTTGTAGAGATTAAGCTAGTTAATAAGTTTGTAGTTTTAAGTTTTTGCTAAATCTTAATTTTTCAATAAGCTAAAAATAAGCTATGTCGCGAGGTTTGTTTGGTACTTTCTCCAAAGTTCAAGGTTAGTCGTTTTCATAGTAGTGTAAATTCCCAAAACTTTACCCGCCTACCCTTTAGTTTCATTTTGTACATTTCCTACCCTGGACTTTACCAAAAAAAAAAAGAGAAGGGAAGACAAGGGACCCGGGTGAGCAAGACTCGAACCCGGGACCAAGCGATACATCCCCTTTATCCCACACACACTTAACCACTGCGCCCTTGGGTCTTTTTCGTTAAAGACTCAAGGGCATTAGTATTTATGTACATTTTGGGACATTAAGCTTATAAGCTGTCAAGCTTATTTTCGGGCTTATTGTATAAGCTGTGGTGTGTTTTTTATTTTTCGTAGGTTACTTATAGAGTCTAGTATTTTGTATAAATTTTTCAGAATTTTTAGTAATCATTTAGTATTTTTTATAATTTAATTTAGTCAAAAGTTTATTTAATTCATAATAAATACAAAAATTATCAAAAAAATATTTTGCTTTTTTTTAAAATTTTCTTTTATCATCTAGTTTGTAGGAAAAATATAAAAGTTTTCGTAGGGTCATTTTTACAACTTTTCATCCTTTAAAGAACGGGTCCGGGTACGGGTTTTTGTTTTGACTCGTTTTTTTTGGGGAAATCAAACGAATCTCCGTTTCGGTCTAGTCTTTTTCATTCTCGTTAGTTTGACCCCGTAGAGTAGTTTAGAAGTGAAAAATTTCCGTAGGGTTTATTTTTAAAGATTTTAGTTTTCCCACGTTTTTTGTCCGGTTCGGAGCCTTCGTTTTCTATTTAATTTCGTATTTTTCTAGTTTTTCTTAACTTTTAGTCCGTTATTGTTAAAATTGACTTTTTCAACTTCCCAAACTCATTCCTTCCTTCAAACTCAAATCTTCGATCGTATCGATTTACCATTCCAGCCTCGTTGGGGATTTACGACCCGGGAACATTCTATACTACTTCTCGGTATCATTGACTCTGCTTATAGACTATTCTTACTATATATTTTATATTTTATTATATTATATATATATTTTAAGGTATAGTCAGAGCGGATCATTTTGCCTCATACACAAGAACCATATCTTTAGTATTCCTTATATACTTAAGAATAGTTTTAATAGCAGACCAGTGAGTATCACCAAGATTTTGATGAAAACAACTACATAACTTTTGCGCAAAGGCAACATCAGGTGTAGTGCATCTAACCGCATACATGATTGAACCTACAGCCAAAGCATAAGGAACTCTTCGCATATGTTGCACCTCACTAGGTGTTTAAGCACCTTGGGACTTTCTATAGTCAGGCTTTTCTATCATTGGAGTGTACCTCTTCTTAGAGTTTTCCATTCTAAATTTCTTTAGGGTTTTCTCTAGATAAGCACTTTGACTAAGAGTAATCAACCACTTAGATCTATCACGTATGATCTTGATTCTAAGGATGTATGATACTTCTCCTAAGTCTTTCATAGAAAAACACTTACAAAGCTAAGATTTAACTTCTTGTAGCATTGTAACGTTATTTCCCATGAGTAATATGTCATCAACATACAAGATTAGGAATGCAACATTACTCCCATTAGCTTTGAGATATACACATGGCTCATCAGGATTTTGAGTAAAACCAATCTTCTTGATTTTTACATCAAACCTTTTATTCCAACTTCTAGATGCTTGCTTTAATCCATAAATGGAACGTTGAAGTTTGCATACTTTGTTAGGATGTTTTGGATCCACAAACCCCTCATGTTGCACCATATATATGTCCTCGCTTAGGTGACCGTTCAGAAAGGCGGTTTTGATATCCATCTGCCAAATCTCATAGTCATAGAACATGGCTATGGCTAAAAGAATCCTTATAGCTCTAATGTCTGCAACAGGAGAGAAGGTTTCCCCATAATCTACACCGTGGGTTTGGGTATAGCCTTTTCCTACTAGACGAGCTTTAAAGGTGTGTACCTTGCCATCCATGTCAGTCTTTTTCTTGAAAAGCCATTTACTCCTAATAGTTCGACCATTAGGAGGAAGCTCAACTAAAACCCAGACTTGGTTATCTTTCATGGATTGCATTTCCGTATTCATAGCTTCAAGCCATTTGTCAGATTCAGGATCTGATAATGCAGCCTTATAATTAGGTGGTTCATTAAGATCCTCTAATTCATATTCCTCAACATCAACATAGAAGTCGTATCTATCTGGTGCTTGATGTATCCTTGCGGATCTACGAATAGGAACTTTAACATTTTGGGGCTCGACCTCATTAGGCGCGACCTCATTATGTACTTCGCTAGTATTTTCAAAAGGTTGTGTATCTTCTTCTTGAATTAATTCAAGTCCTTCGTCACTCATACTCGATTCGAGAAGTACATGACTCCCACTCGCTTCTTGTACCATGAGCCTATTCTCAAAGAACTCAGCATTTCGAGCAACAAAAATCTTGTTCTCGAGTGGATAATAGAAGTAGTAACCCATCATTTCCTTTGGGTATCCTACAAAGACACACTTAATGGATCTAGGATCAAGTTTGTCAAGCGTGTCTCGTTTCACGAGTGCCTCACAACCCCAAACCCTTAAGTATGACAACTTGGGAGCTTTCCCGTGCCATATTTCATAAGGCGTCCTTTTAACCTTCTTGGTTGGAATCATATTAAGAATGCGAACAGTAGACTCAAGAGCATATCCCCAAAAGGATTTTGGCAGCATTGTTAGATTTATCATGGATCGAACCATATCAAGTAAAGTTTGATTCCTTCTCTCAGACACTCCATTATGTTGTGGTGTATAAGGTGGAGTAAGTTGGGATACAATACCACAACTTTTCATGTGATTAACAAACTCATAACTCAGGTATTCGCCTCCTCGATCAGATCAAATAGCCTTTATCTTTTTACCGAGTTGATTTTCAACTTCATTTTGAAAGACCTTAAATGTTTCAAATACCTCATGTTTATGTTTCATCAGGTAAACATAACCATAACAGCTGAAATCATCTGTAAAGGTGATGAAGTAACTAGCACCCTCTCTTGACACATTTCTAAAAGGGCCACATACATCAGTGTGTATAAGTCCTAATAGGTCCTTAGCTCTTTCCACTTGATGTGGAAAATGCTTGCGCACCATCTTCCCAAATATACAAGACTTTCATTTCTCAAGTGATTCAATGTGAGTGAGTTGTAAGATCCCATCACGTTGAAGCTTGTTCATGTGTTTCTTGTTTATATGACCAAGACGACAATGCCATAGATAAGAAGAGTCCAACGCATGTTTGGCTCTTTTGTTGCTAACATTAAACATAGAACTAACATTTGACTAAAGATTATGCATATCTATTTCATAAATACCGTCACGTGGAATTACATTAAAATAAAACACATTGTCTTTAGAAACAGAAATACCATAATTCGTAAATGTATGAATATAACCGTTGTTAACCAAACGGGAAATTGAAACAACACCCCTAGTGATAGTAGGTGCAAAATGACAGTTGTCTAATACAATTATTAAACCACTAGGAAGAACTATATCAAAACTTCCAATAGCTTCAACGGCTGCACGCATTCCATTGCCCACGTACAGACTTAAAGCTCCATGTTTCAACTTCTTGCTTCCTCTAAGACCCTGCGAAGTATTACAGATATGAGTACCACAACCCGTATCATATACCCAAGTCTTATTATGAAAAGCATAGAACTCTATTGTGAAGATACCTGAAGTACTAGCAATGCTAGCATTCTTTCTATTCTTTAACTCAGCTTGGTAAGACGGACAATTCCTCTTCCAATGACCCACCTCCTTGCAGTGGTGGCAGGCAGATTCCTTTGCCGAATTATCTCTCTTAGGCGGCATTAGGATCTTAGGCTTGGGAGCATAAGCAAACTTATTCTTTCCACTTTCCTTATGGATCTTACCCTCCTGTATTGCTAGCACAGCGGGAGTTTTAGCCTTCTTTGGAATACCTTTCTTATGGAGTTTTAGCATAGCATGCAATTAAGCTATCGTCTTCCCCATGTTATGCATGTTATAGTTCTGAACGAACTGATCATAGTTCTTTTTGAGAGAATTCAAAATAAGACTCACACCAAGTTCATATGGCATAGCATAGCCTAGGCGTTCCAGTGTGTCCAAGTAGCTCTTCATCTTCAAGAGATAGGAGCTTACTGACTGACCTTCCTCCTATTTACAAGCGTGGAATGCTTTGACTGTTTCAAACAGTTCCTGTTTAGCCTGCTCTTCAAACATAGTTTTTAGTTCTTTCAGCATGTCATATGCATTGTATTTCTACAAAGCCCTCTGAAGGTCTGGAGACATACTCGATAGCATAAGACATGCAACCTCTTGCTCAAAATTGACAGTCTTATAGTACTTTTCAATAGTGTTAGGGTCAGCAGTTTCAGGATCAGGGGGTCTAGCATGATGTTCCACAAACTTTATCTTTTTCTCATACCTGAGAACAATCCTTAGATTTCGATACCAGTTTGTGAAATTCAAACCAGTAAGTTTCTCTGCCAGGAGAATCGACCTGATAGTAGTATTGTCTGTGTTTTGGGCAGCAGTAACCATCTACAAAACAATCAAAAGTTCAGAAAATATTAGTATTTTCGATAATAATCTCTTATTATAAAAAAATAAACAATTAATTTTATCAAGAGTCTAAGATCCACCTTGACGTTCTACCATTAATGCAGTTGATCTACTAGAAATGGTAAACTCAAAAGGTAATCAGCGTGTGATAATTGCCAACATGTGCAACTCTTAGCTTGTATAGGGCACAAGGCATCATAATCTAGAATTACAATGTCAAGTAGCATGTTTAACCCCATCTTATGTCTCGGGTCGAAGTTCTGAACAACCATACTCGATATAAGTCATCCAATACAAAATCAGTAATTTTATAGTCTCAGGTCTAACCATACGATTGTTATATTACCTTGTTTTGTAAATTTACCTAAAATTGTTTTAGAGTAAAAATACAACTCAAGTGATTTCATACTTGGATGGCAAATGACTTTATTTTAAGGGTAGAATTTGATAAAAACAATGTTACCAAATTTTTTGTATAAGGAAGCATGCATACAACCTTATAACACTAGTTATTTTTAAAACATTTCTATTTTCGTCTTAAAAGCTTTCTATAAATAGAAATCCTTACATTTTATAAATCACATGCCATTCATAAAATTAAGGTTGCCTTGTTTACAATATTTCCAAGTATAAGTGAACTTACTACGGATAAGGTTAATTTCTCTTAGGAAATAAACAAACCCTAGTAACGATTTCGACTTACTTGAAATATTGTTAAAACCTATTTATGTAAAATTGTTTATTCTTGCGTTTTTCCATCGCGGGTTCCCTTTCGGAAACCACTAAACCCCTGCATTATAAAACGTTGCAAAAAATTATAAATTTAAGTATATAGCCCATGAGCATTTTAATTGTACATATCAATATGCATACAATAAGCATTTTAATCATGTGCTTTTAGTCCATATTAATTTTAAAAATAATTTTTGCATTTTATAAAGATAAGATGCCACAATATAAACATGCAAAACATATTTACCAAATTTAATCATACTAAACAAGAATCATTTACGCAATTAAAACATTAATTCAACTAAGGTCTTCCCTACTTTAGCAATTAGTCAATTAATTCACGTAATGATCTCATGCACACCATATAGAATACGCATGCATGTAACATATATTAAGCTTCATAACCATGGTTTACATGCACGTAAGCCATGGTTGACAATTTATTACTAGATAAACAAGCAACAATATATATTAAATCTAAAACGCAAATAACAATATAATAAGCGAATTAGATATCTTGTAAAAATATGTCCATATTTTTATTTCCATATTTATGTGACAAATTAGGGCAAGTATTATTTCTCTAAATAATTTCCTAAAATATTTTTCACATAAAAGGCAAGAAAATAATACATATATGCGACATTTTAACACATTTTTACGTTTTTTATGTAACTACAACGCTATATGAGATGGCTCGTGATGCCACTGTTGGAATCGTTATCTAAATAACCTAATATTACATTAATATTAAACGAGCTACGCAGCGGATATAGGTCACATATAGCATGTATAATTAACACAAAAAACATAAACAAGGAAACATACCTCTAGCAACCAAGCTAGTGCCGAATCGAAGACACTTCGAGTACACGCACGTGTGTAATAACGTGCGAACCAAACACCACTACGAGTTACTAAGATAAGTAACCTCTACGTGTATCCACACTACACGTCGAACAATACCACCCGAATGCTAGTTCTCAACCAACGAACAAGTGAACACTAAAAGTAGCAAAACACAAAAACCCTCTAGATGGGGTGTTTGTTTGCGTCGACCAAAGAGAGAGGAGAAGAAGAAAGGGATGAAGATTATGAGCTCTAGGGTCCTCCTTATATACTAGGTGAATTTAGGGTTTACCTAAAATACATAACTTGGAGGAAAAGATAGCTCAAAACCCAATCCAACCCCCTTTGGGCTTGGGGCCGGTCGAACTCCCACACAACACCCCTTGGTGTTGACTTTTTGACTTTTCTAATATTTATGGATATTACATTTAATTACCCATTAATTAAAAAGCCTTATTTGTTAATTATTCCTAACGAACTAATTAGCGACCGTTAGTGTTCCATCGTTGATTCATATATTAATATAAATAATAAATATTCAAATATATTATTATAAACACTAGTAGAATGATATCTAAGTGTAAATGTGTGTGACCCCGTAGGCTCACGTATTTTCAGCTGTATAAATATCCGTATGATATGAGCACAAACCAACAACTCTTACTTTTAACTTGTGTAAGATTTAAAACTAACACGTCTGAGTTTGTGTAGGATGATAACGACTGATTTCGTTATCAAGTTAATTTGTACTCATTCAAACATTTTTCATATTTTGATCCATATCATACATTACATGTTCATACATGCATAATCATCCTCAACACTTTATAAACAAGCATACATTGTTAGTTGCTTGCGTTGTCATCACCATCTTCCGCCACCTCTTTCACTACTCACAAAGTCACCAAGTCTAGCACCTCAAGTGCTTCATCAACCAACACGGTGAGGTTTAGCGGAATTTTTTTACTTTTATCAATCTTGAGTCATCCACTGAGTCATCTTCACAAGAAGATCCACCATGAAACTTTCCATTACCACCACAACCACAACCCACTAGTCACTCACCACCACTACAACCTATGGAGGTTGAACTACGTTCCTAAATACTTCAACCTATGCCCACCTTGATGCCTCTCTATGGATCAACGAGCCATCCACATATCCCGACACTAATACACATCTTTGCTTATGTTTTCAAAAGCCAAAGTGAATTTCGTAATAAAATGTGCCTCGTTCTCAAATACATCCTTACAACCTTTAATAACCTCACCACCAAAACCAACCATGATGATGCAAGTAGTAGGATTATACTTTTTGGCATCATCGTACTTCTAGTTTATTTTGCTAGGAGTTTATTTTAGAGAATCATCGTATAGTCACATTTTCCCTTATGGTTGTATGTCCTTCTTAGTAGGGGTGAGCATATCGAATTGCATACCAGATCGAACCGAGAAACCAGTCCGGACCATACCAAACCTATTTCGGTCCGATTCTCAGTCGACACTTTACCTCATTTTCGGTCCTCGGTCCGGGTCGGTCCGGTCTGGTCTTACGTACAACTGACCAATAATGCCTTCTTAGATCGGACTGACCAAAGAACCGGACCGGACCGACCCGGACCTATTCGGTCTGGTCCTTGGTCTGTGTTTTTAGGCTAAAACGATCTCGGTCCGGTCAGGGTTTGACCCGATGCTCACCCTTACTTCTTAGTAGAAGACTACACTTTATAAGATGTTGTGTTATGATCACGATTCTCTACTTTGAGTTGCTTATGGTTATATCATTTATATATTGCATCATATATACATATTATTGTATATGACTTCCTCGAAAGACGATATATATTGCACTAATCTTTTCTTTGTAGGTTCAGATTCATATATACACTTTAATGTGTATGACACTCTTGTCTATGGGCAAAAGTGGTTTAGATTATTTTTCGATAGGATATACACATTGTTCTATATGGCATTCTCGCCTATGGACGAAATTTGCATTAATCATTTAATTTCTTTTTAGGATCACTCATATACACGGTGTTGTATATGGCATACATCTCTTCGGAGTTTGCAATGATTATTTTTCGTTTGTAGGTTCACACATATACACTTTGTTGTAAATTGCATACTCATCCAAGGATGAAGTTTGCAATGATTATTTCTCCTTTTTAGGTTCATCTTAACACCCTCAAACAAGGGGGAGCATCCGTCAAGCAATCATATTGGGTCATACGTTAGTGTTAGAAGATGTCCCCTTTTGTATCAACATGTTACCTTTCGAGCTTGGGAGTTTTGATGTGGTAGTAGGGATGGACTGGTTAACGAAGCATAGGGTATAAATCATTTGTTACGAAAAGATAATCCGTATTCCGTTACCTGAGGGTGAAACTCTTGAAGTTCGTGGAGAACGACCAAAATAAGACCTGAAGCACCTCTCGAGCATGAAAATCGATGAGAAGAAGCTCGAAGACATCTCGATTATTTGTGGTTTTCCTGAGGTGTTTCCCGAAGACCTAACGGGATTACCCCCTACACGTGAGGTAGAATTCCGTATAGACCTAATCCCTAGAGTGACACCGGTGGCGAAATCTCCATACCGATTGCACCTTCCGAGATGCAAGAGATGTCTAATCAGCTCCAAGAACTCCAGGACAAGGGTTTTATTCGACCTATCCATTCAAGATGGGGAGCACCCGTGCTATTCGTCAAGAAGAAAGACGCAGCTTTTTGAAGGTGCATAGACTACCGAGAGTTGAACAAACTAACCATTAAGAACCATTACCCTCTCCCTAGGATTGATGACTTATTCGACCAACTTCAAGGTGCATGTTATTTCCCCAAGATAGACCTTCGCTCCGGTTACTATCAGTTAAGAGTACATGAGGCTGACATTCTAAAAACCGCGTTTAGGCTCGATATGGAAATTTCGAGTTCACGGTTATGCCTTTTGGATTAACTAATGCACCTGCGGTCTTCATGGACCTAATGAATCGTGTTTGCAAGCCCTGCCTGGAAAAATTTGTCATTGTGTTTATTGATGACATCTTGATCTACTCGAAGTCAAAGGATGAACACGAAGTCCACTTGAAGTTAATCTTAAAGTTGCTCGGGAAGGAGAAGTTGTACGCCAAATTTGCAAAATGTGAATTTTGGCTACAGGAGGTTCATTTCCTCGGGCATGTGGTTAATAACAATGGCATTCATGTGGACCCTAGCAAGATTGAGTTGGTGAAGAATCAGAAAACTCCCAAAACACCAACAAAGATTCGTTTGTTTTTAGGATTGGCGGGATATTATTAGAGATTCATCGCGAACTCCTCCAGAATTGCCAAACCTCTCACCTTGTTAACTCAAAAAGATAAGAGGTCTGAGTGGGGTGATAAGCAAGAAGAAGCTTTTCAGACACTAAAGGATAAATTATGTGATGCCCCTCTGTGAACACTCCCCGACGGACCAGACAACTGTGTGGTTTACTGTGATGCATCAAACCAAGGTTTTGGGTGTTTGTTGATGCAGAGGGGTAAGGTGATCGCTTATGCGTCAAGGCAGCTTAAGATACACAAGAAAAAATTACACCACTCATGATTTACAGTTGGGCGTAGTAGTATTCGCTCTTAAAATCTGGAGACACTATTTGTACGGAACAAAGAGTGTTATCTATACTGATCATAAAAGTCTTCAACACATATTTGATCAGAAGGAGTTGAATATGCGCCAGAGGCGATGAATTGAGCTTTTTAGCGACTATGATTGTGAGATTCGCTACCACCCAGGTAAAGCGAACGCAGTGTAGAAAAGAAAGGATCAAATCGAGACGAGTACGTGCTATGAGTATGACAATCCATTCAAGCGCCAAGACAAAAATATAGGAAGCACAGAACGAAGCTTCCAAGGATTTCAATACTCCAGCAGAAATGTTACGAGGGCTGGACAAGCAGTTCGAAAGAAGGGATGACAGTGGATTATACTTCGTAGACCAGATCTGGGTTCCATTGTCGGCCAATGTAAGAACCTTGGTCATGGACGAAGCCCACACATCAAAGTACTCTGTACATCTGAGAGCGGATAAGATGTACTACGATTTGATAGATTTGTATTGGTGGCCAGGAATGAAAAAGGACATTGTTGTGTATGTTAGCAATTGTTTGACTTGTTCCAAGGTTAAAGCAGAACACCAAAAACCTTCGAGATTGCTTCAACAACCGGAGATTCCCGAGTAGAAATGAGAGAAGATAACCATGGACTTTGTCACGAAGTTGCCCATAAGTAGTAGTGGGCACAATGCAATTTAGGTCATTGTGGACAGATTGACCAAGTCTGCACATTTCTTACCTATTCGTGAAGGACTTTACAATGAGGTTAAGCTGGCTAAGATTATATACATTGAAATTTTGCAAGAACTTGTGTGCATGTGTATATCTTATTCAGACCGTGGATTGTCGGTTAGGTCTTAATTCTGGCAAACACAGAATGTATTTCTTCCCGTTTATACTTTTAACCCGCATGGTACCACATAAGTCCATATGAAGCAAATATAACCTTCCTTTAGAACTAGGAGCAGTTTGTGTCTTGAAGTTGCTACGCTTTGCTTTATTTGGTGTCATTTTTATCCTATGTGTCTCCCATTAGTTGTCAATCATGATTAGCCTAGTTGTCAATCATTATCTAGTCAATCATTGATTAATGTCTATCCATTTATCATTGTACCCCTATAAATTGTAATTTATGATTAAAGGAATGGACACATAAAGTTTCATCTTCTTGCATGGTATCAAGCTAGAAAGATCCTTAAAACACCAAAAACCTTAACCTTCATAAAAAATAGTTGTCCTTCGGTCATCGATAACTCGTCGATGATTCGAAGGGATCCTAAATGTACCTTTTCCTATTATCTTATTAGCTGTAATATAAATAAATCAAGTAACTCGTATGCTTGGCCCCCTTGAAAATGTTGATATCTCCCCGGAACAACACTAGTTGAAATCGCAAGTCATCAATCAATAACTTATCTTTTACTTTATGTTTTAACATAGTAGATCATTGTCATTTTTCAAAAATAGTTGGTCAAAGATTTGCGCTCCAACCTAAAGGCAAGGCAAGCCACGCAAAGAAGGATATCGCAAGTAGCAAAACAACTATGCCAGCGAATGCAATTAGTCTTCCGTCTCAACAAACAACAAAGAAGATGATAAAAGAAGTAGCGCCTTTCAATTTAAGTAGCGGAGATAATTGTAGTTTTTGAAAATAGTTGGTTGATAAATTGTCGCTCCTACCTAAAGGCAAAAAGCCATGACGTAAAAAATAAATGTCACGCAAAGGAGGAAGCCGCAAGCAATAAACCACTATGCCACTAAACACAATTATATTTCCTCTCAAACAAACAACGAAGGTGACAAAAGAAGAAGAGGCTTTCAACTTATGTTTCAGTTTGTCCGTCGAGAAGCCTCCCGTTCAAACTGCGAGGGAGTATTAGCTGTCATTCTTATCCCATGTGTCTCCTATTAGTTTTCAATCATGATTAGCCTAGTTGTCAATCATTATCTAGTCAATCATTGATTAGTGTCTATCCATTTATCCTTGTACCCCTATAAATTATAATTTATGATTTATGGAATGGACATACAAAGTTTCATCTTCTTACATGCCTTACCCAATTCATAAGATGAACATAGTTGATCCTTTAAATACTTCAACTTTGGTAGGCCATTCACAATGTCATTCTATTAGAAATCGAGAAAAGACTCGGCCACTACCAATATATTATAAAATAGCTCGTAGCGTAATATTTGGAAACTTACCAAGCTAACCGATTCAACATAAGTCTCCTTTATATGTGACTGGCCTAGTATAGGTATAAATACCCCTCTCCACACCATGGAGAGGGTTGGTTGTTCATTTGGTTCTTTCATAATACACTTTTCCTTCCTTTCTCTCTCTAAGTGCTACAACCCTCCTTTCTCTCTCTAGACCTTCTTTTTCTTTTATGTTAAGTGATTTGATACTTCTACAATTGGTATCAGTCACCATGGGGTGATATCGTAAGCTTGTGTGCGTTTATATCTTGTTTAGATCGTTGGTTTTAGTTGTCTTTTTGGTTTCGTCACTTGAAAATCAAAGCCTAGATTTTTTTGTTTAAAAGTGTTAAAGTTTATGTTTTAAGCAAGATCTAGGTCTAAGATAACTAGTTGTGCAAGAAAAAATCAAGGTAAAACGTCAAAAGGGTGAGTTTTTGGTGATTTTTATTGAAAAGTACATTTTTTAAGCAGGCAAAATATGTGTTAATGCTAGTGAAACATGTATGAAGCTTGCGATTTATGTATACCGGCAAAATGTGTATGCAAAACATGTTTTTAGGCGAAATATGACCGGTTGATGTTCAAGCAATTTATGTCATTTCTTGGAAACAAAACTCTGCTTAATTTTTCTTAGGTCATGCGAAATATGTCAAGCAAAATATGTATGAGATTTATGTCTTCATGCGATTTATGACAGGTTGTTAGTTCAAGCAAAATACGTAATTGTGCAAAACAAAACTCTGCCCAATTTTCATAATCCAAGCGAAACATTACATTGTCATGTTCCTTGAGAAACATTACAGTATCATATTCCTTAAGAAACATTACAGTGACATATTCCTGGAGAAACGTTACAAGTGACATATTCCTTGAGAAACATTACAGTGACATACTCCTTAAGAAACATTACAGTGTCATATTCCTTGAGAAACATTACATTAATTACAAAAAGATTTTATTTTCTACGGTTTGTCTTACTTTGTAAAATCCCGTGAAATAATTGGATTTCTTGGTTTTAGTGAACATTTGTAAAATCCCATGGAATATCAATCTTAATCACCGACAACAACATCCCTTAACACAATCCTCCTTTATCACTGTTCGGTCAATCTGTAATCATTTCACTTTTCAATTAAAGCAAGATGACTACTTTAGCAGAACACATAATTGTTGCTGGAGCTGAGAACCGTCCTCCAATGCTTGAAAATCAATGTACGATTCATGGGCAAGTCGTATACGTCTATTCATCAAAGGGAAGAAACATGGTAGGATGATGCTTGATTCAATCGACAATGGTCCATTAGTCTATCCAACTGTTGAAGAAGATGGGCAGACTAGACCTAAGAAATACTCTGAACTCACTGAAGCACAACAACTTCAAGATGATTGTGATGTTCAAGCTACAATATCATTCTTCACGGTCTTAGGAACAAAAATGATTCTTTAAAGCTTATAAAATGATTCTTTAAAGCTTATAGCTTATATCTTATAGGAGAACAAAAATGATTCTTTAAAGCTTATAAAATGGCACGTTTGGTTTAGGAAAACCACACGAATGACTCTTAGGGTTCAAGGCTTAAACATATAGCTCAATCCAAGATTACACATAATCTAAAACACATTAGGAACTTATTGAATGAGTTATAGGACTTACTAGGGCTTATTAGGGTTTGAAAGACTTGAAATGGGTCGTGTAACCTTGGAGATGAATTAAGGATCCTTTGATCTTATACCTTGGCTTCTCTAGTGGCTTAAACTTCTTCTCTTTCTCTTCTTTGGCTCGAATAGGTCAAGAGCAAGTGAGTGTGTTTGATAAAATTGTGTGTTTGTGAAAGTGTATGTGTTTCGTGTATATATAGGCTAATGAAGGAGTAGTGCCCAAGTTGTGTGGAGTGGTGGCCAAGGTTAGCATCTTATCAAGATGTAGATGACTAATGGAATCTAGGACTAGCATAAAGAGGTGTAAGGAGGTGAAGAGGGGTTCAATTTACTATGGTGGTGACAAGGGGGTTTCTTGGGGCTCAAGGTGACTAGTAGTTTACAAGGTGGTGACAAAGAGGTGAAAGAGGCTAGAAAGGTGGTGCCAAAGTGGTAGGCAAGGTGGTAGATCATGGTGGAGGGTACTTGCTTGGTCTGGTTTGGTTCAAAACTAGTTAAGGGTTTATCGGGTTGTTTAGGGTTTTTGGGTTAGGTTTTTAGGGTTTTGCCAAGTGTGTGGAGTGAAATGGAGGGTAAACTAGTTCAAATGTTGTCCATTATAGAGTAGTAACTTAAGCTTAAAGAGTGGTATGAATGGTGTATATTAGTTTGGAGGGAAATAGTTAAGTTTGAATCTCATGCTTAATCGACTTGTATTATGAACTTAAATGTTGGGAATTCTGAGTTACTACTCCTGGTGCTAATTTACTACTGCTGGTTCAGAGTTGATATTGCTGCTAAAGATTCGTGAAAACAGTGTAAGTCATTAGTACTGTTAGTTATATTAGTTAGTACTGCCAGTACATTGTTAGTACTGCCAGTATAGTTAGTACTGTTAGTTAATAGTTAGTGTTGTTAGTCTTATATAGTTAGTACTACTATTATGATATGCATGAGTTAAATTAGGAATAGATATACATTATCATTATACGCGTTTTGTAAGCCTATTAGGGTTTCCTTGGTGTATAAAAGGAACCCCACAACATAGATCTAGATATCAAGTTTTATATAGAATTCATATCTCATAGTTAGTTATTCTGTAACCTAGGCAGAATATTAGCAATCAATATATTCAAATTTTAGTATTCATTGTTCTTCTTAGTATTACAAGTTAGATTCCACATAACTTTTAGTATTCACAATCATAGTTTCTCTTATAGTTAGTTTGGATTTATCCAGGTTAACTAAGCTTTAACAAGCTAAGAAGATCTGTTCATTGGGATCAACAAGTAGTATCAAAGCTTGTTGAGAAACTCTAAATAAGAAGAACACTATATCTACACAAGATCTCATAATCAAAGAGAAGATGGAATCATAGTCAGAAACTACCTAAACAGTGTTTGCACTAAAACTTCCAGTACTCAAAACTAAAGATTATGATCTATGGAGCATGAGAATGGAGCAATATCTTACTCACACTGATTATGCACTTTGGGAGGTTATTGTGAATGGTGATGCACCTGCTATTACATCAGCTAGTATTGAAGGTCCCATTCCTCCCAAAGATGCCGAACAAAAGCTATCAAGAAAGAATGAATTGAAAGGAAAAAGCACTTTGTTGTTAGCCATTCCTGATGAGCACCTATTAAAGTTTCATGGAATCATGGATGCAAAGACCCTCTGGGAAGCTATCAAGACCAGGTTTGGAGGCAACAAAGAATCAAAGAAAATGTAGAAAACCATTCTGAAGCAGCAATATGAGAATTTTACTACATCAAGATCTGAAGGACTGGATAAAACCTATGATAGGTTTCAGAAACTCATCAGCCAATTTGTATCTTATATTTACGATCCACAAACCAAAGAATGCTCTTCGTTTTTTTCTTTTCTGGTGAGCTAAACAAATCAGTCTGCATCTAATATGTGTTTTTGATTGGTATTGAACTATTATGTGTTTTATTGAAATGATTATATTTGCTCATCAACAATCATTTGTAATCCATGGTTGACAATTTATTGCAAGATAAATAAGCAACAATATATATAAAAAATCTAAAACGCAAATATAATCGTAAAAAAAGAGAATTAGAAATCATGTAAAAATATGTCTATATTTTATTTCCATATTTATGTGACCAATTAGGGCAAATATTATTTCTTCTAACAGGTGCTTGACTTTGTGCCTGAAATGATTCCAAGCTCATTTGTATCGCTCATTGGTAATCATCGTCTTCACCTTCACCTTGAAGTTTAGGTACAGGTTCATATTGAACCTCTTCCTCTTCATCAACAAGCTTGAGAGGACCCTTTTCCTTGAGAACCTTCTTCGGGACTTTACCTTTGCGAACATTCTTTAAGGGAGAGGGCTGAGATGGTTTTTTTTGTGCAGCCTTAGATTTCTTTGCTGGTGCAGGTTTGGTTGACTTCTCTTTAGCAGGCTTCAGCTTAAGTTGCTTAGCAGTTGCAGGTTTCTTTGACTTTTCAGTTTTGTTGCTGATATTTTCTTTCCACCCTCTTCAGCTGCAGTTTTCTGATCATGCTTTGCAACCATTTCCAAGTAAGCATTGTAGTATGGTGCATTCCTAATATTGTTCGTGATCATCTCATTAGGAATTTGCATTCCAAAGACTTCATCATCTTCGCCTTTGGGAACGAACTTAAGATTTCCAAGTCGGTGATCTTCTTCAGCAAGATGAAACAGAGACACAGATCTTTGGTGAATGTTGTGAGTTCTTCCCAAAATGGCAGATGATTAACTTTGTAAACTGAAAGTAAGGAATAACATGAGGTTTAGTCTTTTTCCCCTTCTGAGGAGGAATGCTCATATTGGCCTTATCCACGAGAAAAGTCTGCATAGCTTGTATAAATTCTTCCCATATGAGCTCAGCATAGTCAACATTGGTACTTGTAATTATACCCCAAAGCATCTGAAGAACTGGATATCTAGGCCTATCAAACCTAGAAGTCTTGCCTGTGAGACATTGGTTGATCATTGACAATATTGCTCTCCAAGGCTGATACAGGTTATTCACCGCCATTCTTGACACAAAGTGAATTTCCTTTGTATAGCCCAGCTCATTTACAAAGTCCATGATTGCATCACCCGACGAAGGTGACAAAAACTGATGAGCTTGATAAATGGGTGTTATCTCTAAAGCTTCCCTCAGAAGATTAACGTCCAATATGAACCGGTTTTCATCCAACTAAAAACTGTAAGCTCTAGTCTTTGCCTCATATGTAAGTGTATTCCAAAACTGTTGTATGTAGATACCATGAACAGAAGTTGAGGCAGTGAAAGCTCTGAAGAAATTTGTGTTTTGCAGAATATCCACAGAGATATGAGAAAGATGTGGATCTATTTGCTTCTTTTGAAATCCTAGACAAGTTGATCGTTCTAATAGGCACCCCATGCCGCTAAAATTGAAAGTATCTTAATTCATCAATTTATGGGGAGCAAGGGCAGGGAACATTCTCAATTAGCCATTCGTTCTGCATAAAAGATATCACAGAAGATAGGCCGACATAACAATAGTTGACTTTAGATGAGACATTAGTCATGATGATTGACAAGCTTCGATTGATTACGATGAGATTAAGTCAACTTTGGTCAAAGATAACATATGAACACTTACAAGTTAACAAGTCTCGGATGGGAGTTAACTAGGAAAATTAAGCCATTGATAGGCCCGTGAGAGGGTTATTGGACTAGTGGGCCAAACTTTAAAATTCCTGGCCCAAACCGCTAACCCTCTTAACACCAAACCGCTACGTGTTGAGTGAGCAAACCCGCTATGAAGTATTTGAAACAACCGCCACGAGAAAAGTTTTAGTTTTAAACCGCGATGAATAGTTAGATTCAATATTTAAATCAAATTCGCCAATCAGACCAAACAGCTTTACGAATATTATATTCATTTTCATATCAAACCGCCATGAACCAAAACCGCTATAAAATTATTTTAATATTAATATCAAACTGTTACCAGCTAAGAAAAATTCGAAATAGCGGTTTGGATTATTTTAATAATAAAAATAATCTTCATCAAACTGCTACCTCATAGCGGTTTGCCTGCACATAGTAAAATAATCAAAACAATCAAACCGCTATCAGGTAAATACTGCAAACCGCTATAAGGCAAATACTACAAACCGCTATCAGGCAAACTAACCAAACCGCTATCAAGAATATTTACCAAATCGCTATCTAGAACATATATCAAACCTCTACCACCAACCTAGGAACAAACACATTCGAATATCATTTCAAGCACTACGGGACATGCATTTGTGGCATACAATACATTCCTAAGCATAAGTAACATCTCACAATCGCGATACAACAACAAACAACATTTGTTAACTTTCACAAGTCAAACTTTACACGAGAATCATCATATTAGGCTATATATAGAAAGAGGATCTCAAATAAACATCAAACTATCATTATCATACCCTAAACATCAAATCCCAGCAACAAGATCCTAAATCCAACCATACTATGGCATTTCGATCAAGAGCACACCTAGAATCGATCAAATCATGCGAATGTGATTGATTTATCCTAATCTAGTAATGATCAATGGTTCTCTACTCCTATACGCATCAATCCTAATCACCAATTAACAAGAAATAAACAACATATAAAAATCAATTAAAATCTAGGGCGAACCTAGAGATTAAAGCCATTCTAATGAGTTTGATGTTGATTCCTCTTGGATATAATGACATCTAAGTATAAAAACAAGATTTCATGATTACCTTAGCATGAAGTACACTGGAAATCAAGAATCAAAGAAATCGTTCTAGGTGGCGGTTTGCGAGGATAGAGAGAACGTGTATTTGAGTTTGACTGGATTTGAGAGGGTTTGACCAATTCTGCCAAATCGCCACCCTTTTATACCAAGTGTTTTGGAATTGGCAAAATTGGTCCCTGGGTTTCTACATCCTTATATTTTTTTCTTAGAGTTGATCTAAGGCTAAGTAAGTTTGGGAAATGGCAATTTTAGTCCCTATTGTTTAAAATTCTAGGAAACACATAGCAGATTGCATCTAAGTTCCTAACTTTTCTAACAAGAGACAATGTTGGCCCTTTGAGTTAAACTTAATTAACTCCCCCTTAATTTATAACCCCGTTTGACTACAAAACCTTTTCCATTAAGTGTATGATGTGTGTAGAAACCCGTTTGATGTAATAAACTTGAAATCACTCTCCCCCTCAAACAATGACCCGGTGTCTATTGAAAGAGCTGTAGTCGTTGTTTGAGTTGAAAATTTTATTTTGAAAAACCTGAATTGATTAATTGCCAACAAAACTTTCCAACTGTGATTTACATAAATAAATGTTTGAAGAATCAATTAAGAAGAAAATTATTTGGTTATAAAAAGGAAGACTTCTCTTTCGAAAGAAGAAAAAAGCACTGAAACGTACATTAATCCTAGGATGCACGGATATGAGGTAATCCGTGCCCGAGAAAATTAATTACCCGTTGTTAGGAACAACTGTCTTTTTGGCGACATGCATTCCTCAAATTGAAAAGCGGGTTGCAGTCTGAAATAACTGCAAGCCATGAAGACATGTTTTGAAATTGTTTGAACTTCTGCTCGAACTTCATTTAAAGACCCGTGTCATTATTGAATGACATTTCTAGGTCCGTAAATGTTATCGATTTTCAGAAGACATGTCTTGAAAAATATTTTTGGTATTTTCTATTTTTCTAATTTTTATGGTTTTTATAGGTTTTATATTTATATTTTTTTTGTTTTAAATATATATATATACATAGGATACAAGAAGACCATCCTTTACTCATCATCCCCGTCTTGAAGACGTCATTCCAAGTCATGGGAGTAGAAATTCGAACCGCTCTCTTGGTAATGCCTTAGTGAATATGTCCGCAAGCTGATACTCAGTTGTCACAAAGTAAAGTTCAACCATGCCATTCTCGACTTTCTCTCTTATGAAATGTTGACGTATGTCGATGTGCTTTGACCGGGAGTGCTGGACATTGTTGCAGCAGAGGGCGATTACACTTTTGTTGTCACAATACATAGTTATATTATTGAATGCAAAGTCATAGTCCGTTAGCTGTGACCTCATCCAAAGTATCTGAGCACAACATCCAGACATAGCAATGTATTCAGCCTCTGTGGTTGAGATAGCAATGCTTTTCTGCTTCTTCGATGACCAACTCACTAATTTGTCACCAAGAAACTGAGCACTTCCCGATGTACTTCTCCTTGTGTCTTGACAACCTGCATGGTCAGTGTCTGCATAGGCCGATAGTGCCATAGCGTTGTCCTTCGGATACCAAAGACCCTAGTTAATGGTGCCTCAAAGGTACCAAAAGACCCGCTTAATTGCCTCAAGGTGCTTTTTGGCAGGCATAGCCTGATACCTAACACACATGCACACGGCAAATACCAGATCTGGTCTACTGGCAGTGAGGTACATTAATGAGCCGACCATTCCTTGAAACCGAGTCTGGTCAACCAGAATCCCTAAGGGGTCCTCATCCAGTTTTGATCTATCAACCATTGATGTATCTACAGGGTCAGACATATCCATTCCATATTTAGTTAAAATTTCGAGAGCATATTTTGATTGATTAATGAAGATGCCTCAGGGACTTTGAAAAACCTATAATCCTAAGAAAAATGACATTTGCCCCATCATTGACATTTGAAATTTTAAACTCATCTCTTTGGAAAATATGTCACAAGCTTTAGGATCAGTCGAGGCAAATATAATATCATCTACGTAAATTTGAACAAGAAGAATATGTTTGCCTATTTTTCGGGTGAATAATGTAGGATCCACTACACCCTTGGAGAACTTGTTATCCAGAAGAAACCTTGATAAAGTGTTATACCACGCCCTTGGAGCCTGCTTTAGACCATAAAGAGCCTTCTTCAGACGATATACGTGTGTGGGGTGATTCGGATCAACAAAGCCCTCGGGTTGACTGACGTAGACTTCTTTTTTCAGCTCGCTATTCAGGAATGGAGTTTTGACATCCATCTGGTAGATGATCATGTTTTTGCTGGCGGCATTAGCAATGAAGATTCTGATAGCCTTTATCCCTATAACCGGTGCGAATGATTCCTCAAAATCAATACCCTCCTCTTATCGATATCCCTTCGTTACTAACCGTGCCTTATTCTTCAGAACATTACCATACTCATCAAGCTTTACTTTGTAAATCCACTTGAGAGCGGTTATCATAACACAGTCTGGTTTTAGAACAAATTCCCATATTTGAAGCCGATCAAATTCGTAGATTTCTTCTTGCATAGCTTCAAACCAGCAAGCTTAATCTATATCAGTCTTAACATTCTTTGGTTCGACTTTTGACAGTACAGAATTGTAAAGGCACTACAAGGCATCTGTAGCTAACTATTTTCTGGTAGATACCGGACGAGAAGGATTATCGATTACATTATCCAGTGGGTGATCCTTGGACCATTTTCTGAGATGATTATGTGGTTGAGTAACTTGTGTAGATTCAGCTGAACTAGCATCCCCAGATGATGACTCATCAGAACTAAGTACTGTAGCAAACACATTTATGAAGGGATCATTGTCAGCTTGAGCAAAAGGATTGTCTTCGATAGTGGGTCCAACTGCAACACCTTGATGTGAGATAGGAGGTTGTACAACAGAGGATGACGGTGAATAACTTGTTGACGGTGCATCTTGATCAATGGTTATAGAAGAAGGTGTACCGGCTGAAACAACTGGAACTTGTACTGCAAGAGCAGGAGGTACCGGTCTTTCAACATTAGGGGGTTCAAGGTACTCATCGAACATCAGTTGGAATAAAATCTCTAGATCTTTATTAGTTGGCGGTTCATAAGGAGCTGCAGGGACTGGATCTGGTACGAGCCCTGAACTGATTTGTCTAGGCGTCAACAAAATAGGCTCGGGACCTGTACTGATGTGTACAGGAGCCATTTGCTCAGTCAGCTCATCGAATGTTACGTGAATCGTTTCCATGATTTTGCAGGTTCGTTTATTGTAGTTTCTATACCCCTTCTTATTTGGTGCATAACCAACAAAAATTCCAATATCAGCTGTAGGTCTTAATTTTCCAATGTCTTCACTGTCATTTGTTGGGTAACAGAGAGCACAAAAAACTCGAAGAAATTTAAGATTAGGCTTCTTATCATGTACTAGCTCATATGGAGTTTTGTTATGACGAGTGTGAATAAGGGATCGATTTTGAGTGTAGCAAGCAGTAGCAACAACTTCTGCCCATAGAAACATTGGAGCCTTGGAAAATATCAGCATGGTCCGAGCAGCCTCCATAAGAGTACAGTTCCGTCTTTCGACAACGTCGTTCTGCCATGGAGATCTCAGAACAGATTTTTGGTGAAAAATGCTAACACTTTCATAATACCCAGTCAGAACTTGATTAAAAAATTCTGTGCCATTATCTGTGTTAGGTTTAAGAAAAAGACTCGGTCACCCTGTGTACTGTCTAGAATAGCATAGTTCATAGTTGAATCGTAAGCGTATTGACTTATGGTGTTGGGCCGGGTCTTTACCCACATGTTAGCCCACACCATAGCCCACTTAGGGGCATAAAACTCATGTATTTAAACACCCTTTCCAGCCATGGGAAGGGTTGGTTGTTCATTTTATCACAAACATTCACTAGGTGTTTCTCTCACTAGAAACTCTCTATTTTCTCTCTCTAGATAATTCGGCCAATCCAATCATCTATGCTTGTGTTATGATATCCAATATACTACAATTGGTATCAGAGCTCATGGGATAATTAGATAGATTGTGTGTTCGTTTTCTTGGTTAGTTTAGATCAAAAGTTTGGTTTTTGAAGGTTTATGGTCTTTTTCTTGACACT
>BQNB010097173.1:0-25449 GCA_026074375.1 Tanacetum coccineum | reverse complement strand
TAGGGGAGGATTGTTAGGAATTTAACTTATCATACTCAGTACTGCTCACAAGTTACAACTACCAGTATTAATCAGTTAGTACCGCTAGATTAAGTTAGTACTGCCAGTACTAACTTAAGACTGTTGAAGGACTTAAGACTGCGGGTTATAGGGTTACTACTGTTGGTTCAAGATTAATGCTGCTGTTGAAGTTAATGTTAATTAGTCAAATAGAAGACTGAAGTTAATGCTAATTGACTGAAATTAATGCTGATTAGTCAAATAGAAGACTAAAGTTAATGATGATTGAAGAGATTAATGTTGATTGAGAATTTGACTAAATATTTTGGAAAGTATTAAATACTTGTTGGGAATAAAATGCTAAGGCATTCCCACTGCTAGTTATATGGTTCCCACTGCTAGAGTATTTTCCCACTGCTAGTGTTATGCATTCCCACTGCTAGAGTACTTTTCCCACTATTAGTGTAAATCTTCCCACTGCTAATGTTTACACTGATGAGAAGTTTTGCCACTGTTGAAGACTTTCCACTGCTGCATGAAGATAAGATCTACTCAGAGTCAAAGATGCGTATTGTTATATTTGGAATGTATCTTGTGTATATCTCTTTTATTTAGGAGATACGGTTTAGGTCTTATCTTGTACAGGGCTCCTTGTGCTATAAAAGGAGTCCTTAGGTTAGAGTAGAATCACATTCAACACATACACACATTCATCAGATATACACATCTTTCACATACTACTCTCATAGCTTTAAGGTTTTGTAAACCCTAGTACTGTCAGAGTACTCGTATTATTCTCTTAATAATATTAAAGCTTTTTGGTTATTCACTATTTTCATTTCATTTCATTGTTATCTTCTTGATCACTAAAGGTTAGATTCCGCATAGCCTTTGGTGAAACTCATTAACAAAGTTTCTCTCATTGTTACCTTGTGTTTATCCAAGATAACAATAACCTTATAACCTAAGGCATAAGATCCAAGTTTGGGAACAACAAGTGGTATCAGAGCTTGTTGAGAAAACTTTGATCAAAGAAGCATAACACTCTTACCTTATTACTAAACCACAAACAGAAATGGATCCATATAACCACACAACCAATACCTCCACAAAACTCCCAATCCTTGACACTGGAAAGTTTGAACAATGGAAATTCAGAATCCAACAGTACTTACAACATGAACACTATGCTCTATGGGAAGTCATAGAGTTTGGTGACTCTTACAAAGTACCACCAGAAGAACCAGGGAAAGCAGTAGCAGGAGAAGCCTCTGCAAAGAAGAAAGGAAGGACTGTGGCTATAACTACTGAAGACATGCAGAAAAGAAGAAATGATGTCAAGGCAAGAACTACTTTGTTGTTGGCTCTCCCTGATGAACATCAGTTAAGATTCAGCAAATATGATAATGCCAAAGAACTCTGGGAAGCCATTTTGAAAACTTTTGGTGGAAATGAAGCCACCAAAAAGACAAAGAAGAATCAGTTGAAGCAACAATATGGCAACTTCAAGGCTGAAGGGTCAGAAACACTTGAGCAAACCTTTAATAGGTTGCAGGCTATTGTGAGTCATCTTGAGTTCATGGATGTTCCAATTGAAAAAGATGATCTAAACCAAAAGTTTTTGACAAGTCTTGCACCAGAATGGTTAATGTACACCATTGTTTGGAGAAACAGAGATGATCTAGACACAATGAGTCTGGATGATTTGTACAATCATCTCAAAGTCTATGAACCTGAAGTCCAAAAGAAGGCAGGATCAAACTCTCAAAACATGGCCTTCATTTCTTCATCAAACACCAGCAGTGGAAAAGGTGAAGTTCCCACTGCTAGTGTTCCAACTGCTAGTAGTCAAGTTTCCACTGTTAGCACTGAGGTTGCAGCTGCTAGTCTAAGCCATGATACTATCTGTGCATACATAGCTACTCAATCAAGTGGTTCTCAAATCAAATATGAGGACATCACTCAGATTGATGAAGATGATATAGAAGAGATGGACATCAAATGGAACTTGGCTTTGCTGAGCATGAGGGCTGATAGGTTTTGGAAGAAGACTGGTAAGAAGATTACCATTCAAGGATCTGATGTAGCTGGTTTTGACAAATCAAAGGTGGAATGCTTCAATTGCCACAAAATAGGTCATTTTGCTAGAGAGTGCAGAGCATCCAAGAAGTCAAAGAAAAGAGGACAAGAGAGAAGCTTACAGGAAGGATTCCTAAGTGTGACAGAACCTGCTCCTAAGGCATTGATGGCATTGGATAGGATTGGAGCTACATGGCTAATGAAGATGAAAACCATGCACTTATAGCAGATGATGTAGTTCCAATAGAATTTGCTCTTATGGCCATGTTTAGCTCAAGCTCAAGCTCAGACAATGAGGTATATGATGATTCCTATTGTTAAAATCATGTAGGAAAAACACAGAAAACCTCAACACTAAGATTAATAAGTTAAATGAAGAACTTAGTGATTGTGAGACTGACTTGTATAACTACAAAAGAGTTTTATCTCAAGTTGAGGCTAAATTAGTAGAATCTCATAGTAAATGACACATAAATTACTATGAAAGAATTAGTGTCCTGGAGAGAGATGTAGGGAATTAGAGATTATAAAATCTGAATCTCTCAAATAATGAACTTGAGGAGTGAAGAAGGGAAAAAGAAAAAGCATAGATCATAAATTAGCAGATTTGGTATTGCTTCAAAAGATTTAAATGATCTCTTGAGAGTCAATAATCTTGCTAAAGAATAAAACTGGTGTAGGAGTATTATGTATACTATTGTACCTCCTCATCCTGCCCAAGTTTATTCACATCCTTTAGAAATCTTCTTGGTCAAGGTTTACCTGAATTTGTGGATGACACTGTCATGATTATACTAGGCCCACACCTAGTGTAGATTTGTCAAAGATGTTAGGAGTGAACCTTCGATGGTAATAATACTTTATTTTTGAGCAAGGAGAAAACATCTGGTGTAATATATTCAAGGTATGTTTAAGTTGTGAAAGAATCTGGTGTCCTAATGCAATTAAAATCCAATTTATACTGAAATAATTAGGAAACAACTGTGAATATGCTGTGATGTATATGAGTCACTTTCAAAAAAGTCCTAAAGTTAGGGAAACCAAAGGAATTGGAATAATTTAAATCCACAACAGCTGGAAAGTCTTTTTGATGCCAAATTAAACATGTTATAAAATGTGGCTACTTTGATGTCATCTGGACATCGAATTACGGGATATGGGTGGCTAAGGGAGAACTGGCCAAGGGTGGGTTATTATTCTCACAAAAATTAATTACAATGTGAAATTCCCATCTCTCATTAAAGTATGACACCCAGAGCTGTTTTGCTCAAATCTGGCTCAAAACCTATTGTGGTAAACAAACCAAAAATGAATGTTGCTCAACCAACAATGACATCTTTTAAAACAGCACATTCAAATGTAAAAAGACCATTTGAAAGAAAAACAGCAGCTAAAAATCAAATTTAGTTCCAAAGGTCCCATACGTAGAACATAAATTCTCATTTGTGGGCTCAAATGTTCTCACTGCCAAGCCAACAGGTGCTGCTGATTTGGGAAACAAGGGAAAAGCTGTTAAGGCCTCAGCTTGTTGGATTTGGAAACCTAAGGAAAATACTTCTGGTCAAGGTTCAAATTTCAATGGTGTATCAGTGACTTTATAAGAAATACCAATACTTTGTTAGAAAGCTCAGGCTCAGGTCAGTATGGCTTGGTCCAAAGAGAACTAATTCTCTTTTATTTGTGCAGGGCTACATTGATGATAAAGGATATTGTGAAAGTGGTTGCTCTAGACCACATGACTGGCAAACATATCTTTACCTTTCTGTGTATGAGCACTATGATGAGGATATATGTCCTTGGACATGGAGGTGAAAGTTTATTGTAAAGGAACAATTAAAACTGGTAAACTTGAATTTAAGAATGTTTATTTTGTGAAAGAACTAAAGTATAATCTGTTTAGTGTGTCTCAAATTTGTGACAACAAAAATAGTGTTCTGTTCACTGACTCAGAGTGCCTTGTGTTGGGAAAAGATTTTAAGGTTGATGATTCTCATGTGTTGCTTAGGACACCTAGACATAATATTTATGCTATTCCATTGACCTTAACAATATTGTCCATAATAAACTTGACTTGTTTGATTGCCAAGGCCTCTGTAGATGAAAGTATGATGTGGCATAGAAGATTAGGTCATCTGAATTTTAAAACCATGAATAAGTTGGTTAGGAATAATCTGGTTAGAGGTTTGCCTTCCAAAAGTTTTGAAAATGACCATACCTGTGTTGCTTGTCTCAAAGGAAAGCAGCATAAGGCTTCTTGTAAGACCAAGTTAGTGAACTCTGTCTCTAAGCCCCTTCACACTTTGCATATGGATTTGTTTGGACCTACTTCTGTTAGTAGTCTTAATCATAAATGGTATTGCTTAGTTGTGACTGTTGTTTTTTCTAGGTTTTTAAATTTAGGGGGGACTTTCTTCTAAAATCTAAGGATGAAACAGGTAGCATTCTTAGGAATCTTATCACAGAGATAGAAAATCTAAAAGACCTTAAAGTGAAAATAATCAGGTGTGATAATGGGGGTGAGTTTAAGAATAGAGAGATGGATGAATTCTGCACTAAGAAAGGTATTAAAAGAGAGTTTAGTAATGCTAGAACCCCTCAGCAAAATGGTGTTGCTAAAAGAAGGAATATAACTCTCATTGAAGCTGCAAGGACTATGTTAGTTGATGCTAAACTTCCAGTTACCTTTTGGGCTGAAGCAGTTAGCACTGCTTGTTATGTTCAAAACAGGGTTTTGGTTAACAAGTCCCAAAATAAGACACCTTATGAATTGTTTAATGGTAGATCTCCTACTATTGGATTCTTAAGACCATTTGGGTGTCATGTCATGATCCTTAATACATTGGACCACTTAGGCAAAGAAGATGAAGGTTATTTTGTAGGATACTCCCTATCAAGTAAAGCATTTATGGTATTTAACAAGAGAACCAAGAAAGTAGAAGAAAACCTGCATGAGGATTTCTTAGAAAATAAACCCATTGAGAAAGGAGCTGGCCCTAATTGGTTATTTGATATTGATTCTCTAACCAATTCAATGAATTATGTGCTAGTTGTTGTTGCAGGAACATCTTCTACTAACATTTCAGGTACAAAAGAAGATGCTAATCAAGTTGTGAAGGATAATGTGTCCTCTTAGATTCATTTGCTTTGCCAAAATTGTTTCATGGATGCTCATATGGAAAACCTCAATGATTCTTGTGTAGAAACAGTGAAGCAAATGATAATCCTCAAAAGGAGCAAGATGGTACTGCTGATGTATCTGAAAGTAGTGGAAACACCAATCCCACTGCTAGCTCAAAAGACTCCTTAGCTGATCAAGTGGAGCATGTTTTATCACTAAAAGTGGAATCTAAAGTTCCTACTGTTAGTTCACCTGTACCAATTGTTAGTACAAATGTCTTGGATAGTGAGTCACCTGAGCTTCCCTGCATAGCCCAATAGTGGAAACTGCATCCTACTGTTAGTACTCCTATTCCAAATGGTAGCAAATCTATCTTCCTATAACTCAAGTTCTTCCAAGATCATTTCAAGAGGAGGGTCAAGCTATTCAAAGCCACTGTCATTAGGTAATGTGATGGGAGATTTCTTTGGGGATACAACTAATTCAACTAGTTTGAGTGAAGTGGAAGCTGACATACGCAACATGGAGACTGACATACAAGTCAGTCCAACCCTATCCACAATTAATAAAAGACCTCCAAAAAGTCAAATAATTGGTCCCATTGATACTACTTTCCAAACCAGACATAAGGCAAGATGTTGAAGAACAATGCTTCTAGCACTATAATTCACCAAAAGACTAATCCTGATCTCCTACAGTATTGTCTATTTTCATGTTTCTTGTCTCAAGAAGAACCCAAGAAAATTGTTGATGCTCTCAAAGATGAAAGCTGGGTAGAAGCTATGCATTGAGAGCTTCTATAATTTTATGATCAGAATGTTTGGGTCTTGTTGACTGTTCCTTAAGGTGTGTTGCCTTTGGAATCAAAATGGGTCCTCAAAACAAGAAAGATGAAAGGGGAATTGTAATTAGAAACAAGGCCAGGCTTGTGGCACAAGGGTATACTCAGGAAGAAGGAATTGATTATGAAGAAGTCTTTGCACCAGTTGCAAGGATTGAGGCTATTAGATTGTTTTAACTATGCTTATATTATGGGTTTACCAATATACCAAATGGATGTCAAAAGTGCTTTTCTGTATGGGACTATTGATGAAGAGGTTTATGTGATGCAACCTCCTGGCTTTGAAGATCCTGAGTTCCCAGATAAAGTTTACAGGGTAGAGAAGGTTATGTATGGACTCCATCAATCACCACCCTCCCCCCCCCCCCCCCATAGAGCTTGGTATGGTAATCTGTCAAAATATTTATTGGGCTAATGGCTTTTCAAAGAGGGTAACCATTGATCAATCATTGTTCATCAGAAAGCAAAAGGAAGAATTCTTGCTTGTATATGTGTATGTAGTTGAAATTATCTTTTGGATCATCAAATCCGAAATTATGCAGAGAATTTGAGGCCCTAATGCATGACAAATTCAAAATGAGTTCTATGGGTGAACTCACCTTCTTTCTTAGATTGCAAGTACTACAAAAGAATGATGGCATCTTCATTTTACAAGACAAATATGTTGGTGATATTCTCAAGAAGTTTGGGTATACAGATGTAAGGACAATAAAGACTCCTATGGATAAGGAGAATCCTTGGGGCAAGGAAGGACCTAGAAAAGATATGGATCTTCACTTATATAGATCCATGATTGGATCTCTCATGTACTTATGCTCAGACAGTTATTATGTTTGTTGTTTGTGTCTTGCTGAACCAAGTGACACCTAAAGAGTGTCATCTTCATGCTGTCAAGAGAATTTTTAGGTACCTAAAAGGTCAACCTTTGCTAGGACTTTGGTATCCTAAAGAATCTCCTTTTGACTTGGTGGCCTACTCAGATAGTGATTATGATGGTGATAATCAAGATAGAAAATCAACCATTGGGGGTTGTCAGTTTTTAGGAAGAAGGTTGATCTCTTGGCAATGCAAAAAGCAGACTATTGTGGCCACCTCCACAACTGAAGCAGAATATGTGGCAGCTGCAAGTGGCTGTGGACAAGTTCTTTGGATTCAAAATCAGTTGCTGGACTATGGGTATAATTTTATGAACACTAAGATATATATTGACAATAACAGTGCAATTTGTATAGTTAAAAATCCTGTCTATCACTCAAGAACAAAACATATTGATATAAGACATCATTTTATAAGAGACTGCTATGAAAAGAAGTTGATTAATGTGGATCATATTCATACAGATAATAATGTTGCAGATCTCTTAACCAAACCTTTTGATGTGGGAAGATTCTAGTACTTAGTTGTAAGTATTGGAATGCTCAATCCCTAAAAATGTCTTTTTCTTAAGTTTTGTAAAGTTTTGTATAGGATTTGCACTGTTATTTAGATAAATAAGTGTTCAAACTGCTAGTATAAAATGCAACTGTTAGTTATTTTTCCCACTGTTAAGTTTCCACTGCCAGTGTAAATTTTCCCACTGTTGGGGTTAACTTTACACTGTTAGTGTTTTTCTTGGTTTTGGACTAACAATTGCAGGCTGAGCATGTCATGAAAAGGCTTCTATGGTGTATCAAAAGTGGAATCACATCATGTTGTAAGTCAAACTGTCTTGGGATGGGTTATAGGAACCTCTAGGATTAGGGTATTCATAGAGTACTCATGGCCAGTCTTAGACTGTCCCCACTGGTGAGTGAGAGTTTTGTGACAATGAAGGCCAGTTTAATTACTTGCTAGAGTCCTTAACTTTCGAGGCACTGTAGTGTGAGATCTCATTCATGGGTTATACACAAAAGTTGGTCCAAAAATGTTGCCTATGTCTCATAAGCGATTGTAGTATGCATGTGGTGTGCTGTGGCATTTGGGTGTATAATTATTGGAGAAGGGTCTCATTCTGCCAAGACACTTGACCTAGTATGGTTGTGGTAGGGTGGTGACCAAGGAAAATTTTAAGAATGGGTTAAAACAGGGATACAATGGTTAATATGTGTGTTAATTTTCTTCATGGGTCAGATAGTGAGCAAAGGACTCATGAATTCATGCATGTCTATCTTGCTTTTGCAAGTGTGTATGTATGGATAGGGTAGGCTTGCTTTTGATTATTGAAGATAAGTTGATACCCTTAGGATTATTTCCCACTGTTTGACCAATTTGTTTCCACTGTTAGCATAAGTTACCACTGGTTGACTATTTTCCCACTGACAATATAGCCATTGGCACTGTTGGGCCTATAAAATCTCAATTGAAGTTGTCCACAGTACCAATTCATCTAATAATCTTTAACCATGCACCCTAAACAATGTCTAAGCTTTGCTTTTGTGATTATCAACAACTGGTGAACAATTTTGGAGAAAACTGACTTAACACCGACTTCCACCAGATAGTGGACTTTCTTGAAGCTTCTCCTCTAAGGTATGCTTTATTGGTTCGTCCCACTATCTATGTTTCACACATCTGACAGTTTTGGTCCACTGCTAGGATCGAAACAGCGGATGGAGAAACACATATTATTGCTAAAATCAATGGCAAGCAAGTGACTGTCTCTGAATCATCTATTAGGAGGAAACTCAAACTAAAAGATGAGGAAGGGATTAGTGATTTGCCTGACACTGACCTATTTGCAAATCTTTCACGGATGGGTTATAATATTTTACCAAATCAAAGATTTTCATTTCAAAAAGGTCAATTTACCCATCAGTGGAAGTTTTTGATTCATACCATCATGCAATGTTTAAGTCCTAAAAGTACTGCCTTTAATGAATTTAGTAGTAACATTGCCACTGCTATTGTGTGTCTTGCCACAAACAGGATTTATAATTTCTCTAAAATGATTTTTGATGGTATGATCACAAATATTAAAAGACAGGGTAGCAAGAAATTTCTAATGTACCCTAGGTTTCTTGAAAAACTTTTGAAAATGAGTCAATTTGGGGAGATTAAACATACAGAAACTTACCCTGTCCCCTCTCAAACTGCCAAAGTTTTACCAACTGCAGCACTCTGCGCGCGCATCATAGCCCAAGTTTTTTCTAGCAGAAATGTTGATTTGTTTGAGTTCTATGTTTGTTCCTCAAAGGTGAAGGGGCCAGTTAATCCAACTGAAGCCCTATCACACCACCCTCCCTCAAGCTTCATTTCTACAATCTTCAAGAACCTATTCCTCATTAAGTCAACTTACTTCTCACATCCTCTCAAGAACACCTACATCTTCCCAACAAAATCTCAACTCCATCACATACTCCCACACCTAGAAGATTAACCAAAAGGGCTATATGGATTGCTCAGTCTAAAGCCCTTACACCTGGAGCAGATGAGCCTGCATCTCCTCTAAGAGATGACAGTCATGGAGAGGCTTTCCCTACTGCCACTAGCTTAGATGCAGGGCAGGACAGGGAAAACATACCTAAGACCTCTGCCATGCCCCATGAATCATCTCCAAGGGTTACTTCTCTTGGTGGTGATGAGGGCAGTTTGCAACTCAAGCTCAATGAATTGATGGACTTTTGTACCAAATTGCAAAGTCAACACTCTCAGATGGCTGCAAAAATCCAGAGTCAAGATCTGGAAATCTCACAATTAAAGACCAGGATCAAGACTTTAGAGGATGCTCAAACGACTAGAGGAGATGTTCAAGAGGATGCTCCAAACAGGGGGGAATGATGGATCAAGGGGAGGATTTTGGCATTGAAAGGGATAGCAACAAAAGCACTGACAAAGGGAGTGAGAGCACAGGGGAAATGGCGAATGTTTTGAGTTTTATGGGAGCTGCTAATATACTAGCCAGTGGAGGTTTGAAGGAAGTTTTTACCACCGCTAGTCCACCAGTTCCCCATATTAGTTTATTTGTTCCCACTGTTGCTGCCACTGCTAGTGAAAAGGATTCCACTGTGTGTTATCACTACAGCCAATGTTGTAACACCATATACAAGGAAGGACAAGAGCATCAAAGAGGGGTTGTTTGACATCTTCATCACCTATTTCCTATCAACATTCAATCTATCAGCAAGGATGGACAAGGGCAAAGGAATAATGGACTGAAACTGCAAAACCCCCAACTAAAACTGAAGGTTCAGAACAAATGAATTGAACAGCTAGCTAGAGAACTAGAAGAAGAATTTGCTCAAGAAAATCAAAGGCTAAGAGAACAAGCTGTAAGGGGATGCTGAGTTAAGCCAGCTTCACATGAAGGAGAGCCTCAAAATGATGATTGTTGGAAATTGACAGAAGAAATGAAGTGATTGTAAACATTTGAGGGGAATTGGCACAAGCTGAATATGTTTGTCTTTGGAGGATAGATTTGAGTTAATCACTGAGCTTGCAAACTATTCATAGGGATCTAACTCAAATTAAGAAATATCAAGCACAGCAAAGTAAGTTAGCATCCAAGACTAACAGAAAGAAATTTTATACATCAGTCTTGAGAAGTCATGCTGGATGGAAGACAAAAGACTTCAAGGGCATGACATTTGAGCATATTGAAGAGACTTTCATTCCAGTTTGGGAAAGCATACAAGATTTTGTGCCTATGGATTCCAAGCTAGAAAGTGAAAGATTCAAGAGGCCAGGCACTCTATTAGAAAAGGAAAGAGCTAAGAGATTGAAAACAGTTGAAGGCTCAGAACAACAGTCTGAAGGGAATAAAGATGTTAAAGAAAAAGACAGTGATGATCATGATAAGATCATAAATCTTCAACAATGGGTAGTGTTAGTAAGACAAGAATCCTCAGTGGATATTACTCCTTCAGTTGTCAAAGCACCAATATATGACTGGAAAATCTTCAAAGACAAGCTAAGGGAGGTTTATCAGATTTTTAGAGTTGGTCAGGCACCAAAGGCATATCCTTATTTTGAGGCTATGCTTAAGGAATTTGACAGAGATGACATGGTGACTCTATGGAAGCTGGTCAAAGATAGGTTTAAGGAAGAATTACCAAAGAGTGACCTGGAAAAATGTCTATTCTGGCCTTTAAAGGTCATGTTTGAACCTGTTGCTACTGATGGTTTATGGCAGTTTGAAGCACCTATTAAGAGTTAGAGGTTGTACAAATCATGTAGAGTACACTGCTTGATAATGGAAGGTATGATTATCTACATGCTTGATGATGTTGAGTATCCACTTCCAAAGACTACACTTCAGAAGATGCTTGATCATAAGTGTGAAGTAAGTGAGTTTGATGATGACTTAATTCAGATGATCAACTTAATTAGAGAACAGATCAAGAAGGAATAAGGTGTTTGAAGCATCCTCTCCAGATAATCATTTTATTCTGGAAACTTGACATACAGATGAAGTATCAAGTTTAGGGGAGGATTGTTGGGAATAAAATGCTAAGGCATTCCCACTGCTAGTTATATGGTTCCCACTGCTAGAGTATTTTCCCACTGCTAGTGTTATGCATTCCCACTGCTAGAGTACTTTTCCCACTGTTAGTGTAAATCTTCCCACTGCTAGTATTTACACTGCTGAGAAGTTTTGCCACTGTTGAAGACTTTCCACTGCTGCATGAAGATAAGATCTACTCTGAGTCAAATACGCGTTATTGTTATATTTGGAATGTATCTTGTGTATATCTCTTTTATTTAGGAGATACGGTTTAGGTCTTATCTTGTACAGGGCTCCTTGTGCTATAAAAGGAGTCCTTAGGTTAGAGTAGAAATACACATTCAACACATACACATCATCATATATACACATCTTTCACATACTACTCTCATAGCTTTAAGGTTTTGTAAACCCTAGTACTGTCAGAGTACTCGTATTATTCTCTTAATAATATTAAAGCTTTTTGGTTATTCACTATTTTCATTTCATTTCATTGTTATCTTCTTGATCACTAAAGGTTAGATTCCGCATAGCCTTTGGTGAAACTCATTAACAAAGTTTCTCTCATTGTTACCTTGTGTTTATCCAAGATAACAATAACCTTATAACCTAAGGCATAAGATCCAAGTTTGGGAACAACAAGTGGTATCAGAGCTTGTTGAGAAAACTTTGATCAAAGAAGCATAACACTCTTACCTTATTACTAAACCACAAACAGAAATGGATCCATATAACCACACAACCAATACCTCCACAAAACTCCCAATCCTTGACACTGGAAAGTTTGAACAATGGAAATTCAGAATCCAACAGTACTTACAACATGAACACTATGCTCTATGGGAAGTCATAGAGTTTGGTGACTCTTACAAAGTACCACCAGAAGAACCAGGGAAAGCAGTAGCAGGAGAAGCCTCTGCAAAGAAGAAAGGAAGGACTGTGGCTATAACTACTGAAGACATGCAGAAAAGAAGAAATGATGTCAAGGCAAGAACTACTTTGTTGTTGGCTCTCCCTGATGAACATCAGTTAAGATTCAGCAAATATGATAATGCCAAAGAACTCTGGGAAGCCATTTTGAAAACTTTTGGTGGAAATGAAGCCACCAAAAAGACAAAGAAGAATCAGTTGAAGCAACAATATGGCAACTTCAAGGCTGAAGGGTCAGAAACACTTGAGCAAACCTTTAATAGGTTGCAGGCTATTGTGAGTCATCTTGAGTTCATGGATGTTCCAATTGAAAAAGATGATCTAAACCAAAAGTTTTTGACAAGTCTTGCACCAGAATGGTTAATGTACACCATTGTTTGGAGAAACAGAGATGATCTAGACACAATGAGTCTGGATGATTTGTACAATCATCTCAAAGTCTATGAACCTGAAGTCCAAAAGAAGGCAGGATCAAACTCTCAAAACATGGCCTTCATTTCTTCATCAAACACCAGCAGTGGAAAAGGTGAAGTTCCCACTGCTAGTGTTCCAACTGCTAGTAGTCAAGTTTCCACTGTTAGCACTGAGGTTGCAGCTGCTAGTCTAAGCCATGATACTATCTGTGCATACATAGCTACTCAATCAAGTGGTTCTCAAATCAAATATGAGGACATCACTCAGATTGATGAAGATGATATAGAAGAGATGGACATCAAATGGAACTTGGCTTTGCTGAGCATGAGGGCTGATAGGTTTTGGAAGAAGACTGGTAAGAAGATTACCATTCAAGGATCTGATGTAGCTGGTTTTGACAAATCAAAGGTGGAATGCTTCAATTGCTACTAGAGAGCACCAAGAAGTCAAGACAAAGGAAAGAGAGAAAGCTACAGGAAGGATCCTAAGGTGGAAGAACCTGCTCCTAAGGCATTGATGGCCATTGATGGCATTGGATGGGATTGGAGCTACATGGCTAATGAAGATGAAAACCATGCACTTGTGGCAGATGATGTAGTTCCAACAGAATTTGCTCTTATGGCCATGTCTAGCTCAAGCTCAAGCTCAGACAATGAGGTATATGATGATTCCTATTGTTCTAAATCATGTAGGAAAAACACAGAAAACCTCAACACTAAGATTAATAAGTTAAATGAAGAACTTAGTGATTGTGAGACTGACTTGTATAACTACAAAAGAGGTTTATCTCAAGTTGAGGCTAGATTAGTAAAATTTAAAGTAAATGAAACTAAATTTTGTGAAAGAATTAGAGTCCTGGAGAGAGATGTAGAAATTAGAGATAATAAAATTGAATCTCTCAAAAATGAACTTGAGGAGTTGAAGAAGGAAAAAAAAGCATAGATAATAAATTATTAGGATTTGGTAATGCTTTAAAAGATTTAAATGATCTCTTAGAGAGTCAAAAATCTACTAAAGATAAAACTGGTGTAGGATTCAATGAGCATACTATTGTACCTCCTCCTCCTGCCCAAGTTTATTCACCTCCTCAAAGAGATCTGTCATGGACAGGTTTACATGAATTTGTGGATGATACTGTCATTGATTATACTAGGCCCACACCTAGTGTAGATGTGTCAAAAGATGTTAGGAGTGACCTAGATGGTAATAACAAAGAGGATCAGTTGGTAATGTTTTATCAAAACCCATGATTAGCTTTATAAAAGAAACTGGTTGTCCTAGTGTCTCTAAAGTTAATAATACTGAAAAGTCTAGGAAACCAACTATGAAATATGCTGAGATGTATAGAGACACTTCAAAAAGTCCTAAAGTTAGGGGAAACCAAAAGAATTGGAATAATTTAAAATCCCAACAGCTAGGAAAAGACTTTTTGATGCAAAATAAAGCATGTTATAAATGTGGCTACTTTGATCATCTGGCATCTATATGTGGGATATGGGTGGCTAAGGGAGAAACCTGGCCAAGGGGTAATTATTCTCAAAACAATGTGAAATCCCCATCTACTCATAAGAGTATGACACCCAGAGCTGTTTTGCTTAAATCTGGCTCAAAACCTATTTTGGTAAAACAAACCAAAAATGAATGTTGCTCAACCAACAATGAAATCTTTTAAAATAGCACATTCAAAAGTAAAAAGACCATTTGAAAGAAAAACAGCAGCTAAAAATCAAATTTGGGTTCCAAAAGTTCCTACTAGTAGAACAAAAATTCCCACTGTTGGCTCAAATGTTCCCACTGCCAAGCCAATGTGTGTGTATCCATCCATCCGTCCGTCCGTTCGTCCATCCATCCATCCATAGACTGAGGTAGTAGCTTATTGAGTGTTTCTTTGAAATGGTATAAGTTACATCCGGTTTTAACCGTTATCAAGCGTTCAAATGTGGTAGTTTGTTAGTGACAATCCGATTGAATTTTTAGAGAATTGTGGTCTGCAACTATGTTTTTTCAAAACAAAAAGTCTTTGAAAACAGTTCGCAAAGTGATTTTGGATTCATTATCTTATTTTTCTTTCGATACGCCATATTTTTGTGTCATAAAAGTGATTATCTTTTTCTAAAAAGTTTCTTAAGAATATAAAGTACACTCTTGGCTTTCTTAAACATCAATGGTTCTCACTGCAAATGTTTTTGGCAAATTGGTATTTTTCAAAACCAGAGTATATGTTTATTATTCTTAAAAGAGTATCATTTCACAAGTTATTTTTTGGTGAGGAAACTCAAATAGAAAGAGATATAAAATCCATACGTAAAAAAGCAAATCCAAGTATGCTCGAAAAAGAAATGCCAAAACATACACAATAAGATCAAAAGAATAAGATGAAATAAAGAATCGACACATGAGAAAGAAACTGATCAAAATATGCTCAAAAAGAATTGCCAAAGCATATAAAAACAGACATAGTGGAAAGAGACAAAAATGTTACATAATTATGTACTTCATAATCTTATCTTATTTTACAAATCACTTCATTTCATCACACAGTAATCATCATGGCTCAACAATAACAAATCATTCCTGCTGATCAACTTGTCTCCACAAGATACCAAGGCATTGGGAGATGTAACAACTATGTTATGCTTCAAAGTATCCAATGCTCACCAGACTGCAAGATTGTGGGACAAATTCTTGTTGATCATCCTTGGAGCTATGTTGTGACTGCAACTGTAGATGTTCCAGCTGTGTACCTACAACAGTTCTGGAACACCGTTAGCAAAGTTGTCAATGCTAACGACTCTATTCGCTTTAAGTGGGATAAACATGAGATTATTCACACTATTGACATGTTTCATTCAACTCTCAAGCTGCCAGTGGAAACTCCTGACAATCCATTTATTGTTGTTTTTTCGGTAAAGGGGATTACCCTGGTAAAATATATTACTCACAACAAAAATATTCAGTACAATGGTTTGATTCCTCTTCTTAAAGAAATGACCCTATTATGAAAATTTCTATCATGGTCATAACTTCAACATATTTCACATATGGGATAGTTTACACAATCATTATATAGATTATCATTGAACCTATAGTGTATGCAAGGATGGAAGGGTTTTGATGGTCTTGAGGTTTTAGATATGGAAGAAGATCCACCTTGACCTTTGAGATGCTGAGACATGTTTATGGTAGACATGTATTCAACATGATCACAAGTTCTATGATCAGTTCTCTCACATTTGTTACAAAACAGAACTTTGTAACAATTCTTAAAGAGATGATTGTTTAATCCACGAAGTTCATAATTCTTTTTGAATTGTGTTTTGTATTTGTTTTGAAGTGCATATTGGGGAACCTGTTAAGGTTTGATATTTTTAGAGTAAGATGACTGGCTTTTGCTAATTTGTAATTTCAGATCATTTAGTTCTTTCATTACAATAGACAAAGGAATGTCATCTTTAGTTTTTACATTCTTCAATTTACCAACAGGAGCTGAGTTAATTTTAGAAGATGAAACATTTTTGCTACCCTTAGTAGGAGGTGAGGATAGTTCATTTATGGTGACACCTTTTAAAGTTTTAGCTTTAAATGTGGAATTTGACTTCAAAATTGATTTGAGAGTCTTTGGCCTAGATACAAGTTCAGTACCAGCTAACTTCTCTATTAGAGGAAGAGGGGTGCTACAAACTAAAGATTCATCAGCTGAATCATACTTAGTAGTTGAAGAGTTAGTGATGGCAACTGAAGGATCAGTTATATTCACTTGTGTATCAGGTGGAAGAATTCTACCAGTGTCATGATTTGGCAAAGTAAATCCTTCAGCTTCAGATAACCAGGGTCTTTCAACACCTGGAATGGACAGTTTTGTGTCTTTACCTGAAGATTTTACAAAGACTAAGTTTTTATGCCTAGAACTGAAGGGATCTCCAGTAAGTTGATCAAGTCATAAAATTCTTTTGTTTTGAGTGTGGATTTGTTCATTAATACACTAATTTAGATTGTTAGAACTGTTAAGCCATGTTTCAATGATTGTTGTTAGCTCTTTTAGTTCTTTTCTTAAGTTGTGATTCTCTTTGAGAATTTAAGTGTTTACATGCTACATGGTAAGAAAATCAAGCTTTGCTTGCTTTAATACTAAAAGTTATTCTTTGCATGTATTCAGTTTTTTTAACAAGATCTCTATGTTTTAATACAAGATTATTTCTTTGTTCTTCAACATAGTTAAGATCAATACACAAATAATCAATAAAATATTTTCATTCATCATTATCTTCCATATCAAGAAGAGTGTGTACCTCTGTCATAGTGATCTTCACCCATTAATAATTTATGACACTTTATTTTCCAACAGCAACATTTTCATCGTCAGCAAGTGCCATGAGAAACTTTACTCCAGTTATCTCATTATCATCAGAGGACACATCTTCTTCATCCCATTCATAGGCTTAAGCAACAAGACCTTTGTTCTTGACCATTGATTATTTAGATGATGAAGCACCAGAACTGAGGAGGACCAGCTTAGCCTTGACTTTGTTGTATTTTGCCTCAAGTCTTTGTTGGGCCTTAGTTTAGGTTTCTGCTGAGAGGGACTGAAGAATTTAGTTTAAGAGTTTTAAAAAGGTGATGAGTGTGAAGGAACTGAAGTCTTAGAAAAAGAGTCTCTTGCAAAGTGACCTTTTCTACCACATTTATGGCATATAGTATCATTAGTTGCTTTTGCACTACTGAACCTTTGAGACTCCTTTTTGAAAAATCTTTTAGACTTGGCTAAAAGAGCTCTTTCTTGATATTCTTCTTCAAGGTCATTCAAGTATTCTTGACTGCATCTTGTATCCTCTTCATCATTAGGACTATCTTGAAAGTCTTAGACGAAAGAGCTTGAGAAGAAAGGAGTTTCCAAGGGAGTTTTAGTGGCAAGAGATTTTTTCTTTTTAGTTTCATAAATACTATAAATGAGGTTTTCTTTATATTTGAGTTTACGAAACAAAGAAGCAAGCTCAGAATCATTAACATTGTTAGTGTTTCGGAGACTTAGACAGAAACTTAGCCACATCTTTGATAAGTATTTATAAAACCAGTATTTATTTCAAGCTTTAAAAGAGTGACGCCATTATTTACTAATTCGTTCATTAAATCTTTGTATCTGGTGAAAGTTTGTGAAACCAATATTGATCTCAAGCTTTGAAAGTTTAATGCCATTATTTACTAATTCGTTCATTAAATCTTTGTATTTGGTGAAAGTTTGTGTTAAGGTTTCACCTTCTTTGAACTTGAAGGTATTATAACACAGCTTTAGGTCTATAACCCTACTTTCTTTCACATCAAAGGGGCCCTCATGATATAGTATCAAGTCATCCTAGGTTGACTTTGCAGTCTCAGACTTGATGACAGATTTCATTTGGTCATCTAGAAGAACAAACAGGATGAGACTGAGTCGTTGATTTAAGTTATCATCCTTTCTCTAATCACTTGTCCATTGTCCTTTAGGTTTCCTTTTACCAGCTGTCATATGGACCATTTAGAAGAATGTTTTTTAACTGAGGTTCAATACCAACATGAATCTCTTCTTCCAGTTGGTGAAAATTTTCACCTCTAGCATAGTAGCAGCATTTAACTGGTCACCCCTATATTTAAGAGTATGTGGTACGTTTTAATACCATTTTAATGTATCTTGATTTTGAAAATCTTTTGAGTAGTTATATAAAACTTTTGAAAAGGTTTTACAAATCAAACTGCTCTAATACCACTTGTTGGTCCCTTGAATGTGATATTAGGTTTATCAAGTTAAATTACTCAAATTTCATGGCAACAAAGTGAGTTTTAAACAGATATATATGAACAATATAAAGAACAAGTTTAAAACATACAAAAGTAACTTTTCAACATATAGGTTCTTATTAGAATCGAATAAAGAATCTATGACACACTTTGCTTGTGGAATAGCAAAGTGGTTGAATGACAATTGGGGTGTGATCTCCTTCTAACTTAAACTAGAACCAAAGTTACAAGTTGAAGAAAACAAATTATTTGAGTAAAATTGAAGCTTCAATGTCAGTAGTTCTTTTCAGTTTGTTTGAGAGATAAATGCTCTTCAATGTGTTTCACATTAATTGAAAGAGATAGCATTTACTCTTTACATTGCATTCCTTTTATAGACAAAGGAATTAGGGTTTAAAAGTTTAACCTAGGACACATGGCATGCATTAAATTGGTGGTTGAGCTACCATTTAATGCACGCATGCTTTATCGTACCAGGTACAGTCCTTTAAGGAAAGTAGTTGTACTTTTATACCAACTTTAGAAGTATCTTTCCCAAGGAGATCTGCTTTATTCTTTTGACATAAAGCAATCTTTTTCCAGCCTTGTAAACCTTCTAGAAGTGAAACATTTCGTTTCAGCTTCTAAGAGGATATCGACATCGTTCAGCTTAGAGTTGTCAACCAAGCTGAACCGAAGCTCATGTTCATTCCCACTGCTAGAGTACTTTTCCACTGTTAGTGTAAATCTTCCTACTGCTAATGTTTACACTACCGAGAAGATTTGCCACTGTTGAAGACTTTCCACTGCTGCATGAAGATAAGATCTACTCTAAGTCAAATACGCGTTATTGTTATATTTGGAATATATCTTGTGTATATCTCTTTTATATAGGAGATATGGTTTAGGTCTTATCTTGTACAGGGCTCCTTGTGCTATAAAAGGAGTCCTTAGGTTAGAGTAGAGATATACATATATCGTATATACACATCTTTCACATACTACTCTCATAGCTTTAAGGTTTTGTAAACCCTAGTACTATCAGAGTACTCGTATTATTCTCTTAATAATATTAAAGCTTTTTGGTTATTCACTATTTTCATTTCATTTCATTGTTATCTTCTTGATCACTAAAGGTTAGATTCCGCATAGCCTTTGGTGAAACTCATTAACAAAGTTTCTCTCATTGTTACCTTATGTTTATCCAAGATAACAATAACCTTATAACCTAAGGCATAAGATCCAAGTTTGGGAACAACAAGCAGTAACACACATATATCAATATAAACGCACATATTGTCCAAGTAAAATAATAGTGTAACACAGCACAAAATATTTAAATATCATTTTCCCCCTAGGAAAATATAAGTAAAACGGGGCTACGAAAACTCACCTTAAGCAAGTGGTAAATCGGAATAAATCAACAAGTTAAGAACGAGTACGATTGTCCTTAACGCGACCTAGAGGGAATGTAGTGCACTTTAGGTGAAAGTAAACAATAGTGAAATGATGCATATGCAATTTTTACAAAATTTTTCACCACCTGAACATGTTTGCGTGTAAGTCAAAATGTGATCTCGTAAAAGTTATATAGTTTTTATTAAGTTTTGACGCTAAAGTAAAAGTTACTATTTGTATCAATCTTTAGAAATCCCGCACATTATATGTTTTCTAAATATTTTCGTTTAATTTATATCTCGCCTAAAACACGCTAAGTATCCTAACAAAAGTCTAGTTACCAATTTTATTCGTCATTATATTCATTACTATTATTTTTAAGTCACCAAGTTTAATAAATCCTATCTCGCTTACTTAATAATATTTTTTGAAAGTTTCTGACGCGTATGGAAAATATATAAGTGATACTATAATATTTGTTAAGGGTCTTATAGCTCATTCGGACTCTAAAACTCCTAAAAGCCTTATTTTGTGTTTCAAACAACTCACTTTTATTAGCCAATTTTATGCAGAAAGTTTATAAATTTTCCAGATTTTAGTCCGTCTTTATGAGGGCGTAACTCTTTCGTTATAAGGATTCATGGGATGGTCAAAAGCGACGTTTCAATAAAAAATCATGTTCTACAAGTTTCTCTTATAAGTTTCACCCGACTCGGACACAAAATGGGTCAAAAACATAAAAACATAAACTGGACAGATTGAATTTAAAATAGTTTTTGCTGGAAAAGTTACTAGTTTTTATCCGAACTTCATTTGGTCGTAACTCACTCATTTTAAGTCAGATTTTAATGAAATTTATACCACGCATACATATTTAAGTAAATATCATATTTTTAATCTTTCGGCTAATCAAAGTGGGATTAACAACTCGTTGTACCCCATAAAAATTCGGACAACAAATATTTTATACCAAAACTACACCATATAATTAGCCGCAAACATCACAACTTTATTTCTAGCCTAAATCCTTTTCACTGATTGATACCAACACTCAAAAAACTCCAAGACTACCTATCCCTTCCATCGATTGTTACAAAAACACAAAAGAACTATTAATATTAAATATAATCATAGATTTAACCTAAAAGTCCAATAATAACATAAATGAGTTCAAGAACATAAATAAAGTTGTACAACATTTAAGTTTTGTTAGTTTTTTTAAGAAAACATTTTGCACAAACATAGGTGATGATATTTAGAAAGATGATGCGTAGATCTAATGAAATACGCAAGAACAAATGAAGATATGAAGTGAAATGCTTCAAGTGAGAAAATGTGTGGTTTAAACCCTAGATCAATGAAATACTTGTAAACCCTTGAAATAAATACCAAGAACCTTCTTTACTAGTCACACTTAACACTTTATCTTCTTGGAAATAGGTTGTTTAAGATCAAAAACTATGGTGGTGTGGTGGTTGTTTTAGGGATGTGAGCAAGAGAGAGGGAGGAGAGTTGTGGGAGTTTTGTTTATGTTGTGTGTGAAGTGAAACCCTAGGATAAGAAATAAGGTGTTTATATAGTAGGGTTATTAGGTCATAGGTTCAAGTAAACTAGCCAAAACTAACCAATATGGGTCAAGGATTGTGTGTGTCATGGGTTTAAGGAGCAAAGAGGGAGAACACCAAAATTTATTTGCTAGGTGTTTATGAGTATGTGTAAAACAATGAAATGGGTAGGCTTGTTTATGTAGTGCAGGATGCATGTGATGTGGGGCTCAATCCTTACATTGGACAAACTTATTGAGGTTATTGTGGTTAGTACTAAGGAAGCAAACAAGATCATTTAAGGACCATTGTAACCAACTATGTCAAAACAAAATGATGGTGGGGTGGTGTGGGTTGGTTGGACGCACAAAAAGGGAGGGGGATTTGTTTGTTGGGACCACTTTATGCATTATAGTTAAGCTAAGACCCAAATGGGTATAGAATTGAGTACACTAAGCCAATAAGAAAAATCAAGGCCATATGGTGTGTTCGTGTTGTGGGTTCGGATGAAAACTGTAACATCCCAAAACCGGTTTTTAGGTATTTTATCATGATAATGCCATAGAATGGGTTTGACAATGACTTTTGAAAGTTTGAAAATGTTATGAGATTAGTTAGTCAACCTGGTAGTTAAACTATAAGTATTAATGTTATGTAAATGGTGTTAGAAAATATTGTGTGTCACATTTATAAAGAATATAACTTTAAGGGACTAGAGTTGTTAAGTGATATTAAGTTATATAAGTTAATGTTGCTAAATATGAAAGAAAGGAACTTAAGGGACTTGGATTGCCAAATGGCCAAAGTTGTACCTAATAAGTATCTAGATAATCCCAAGTTTCCAAAATATTCCAGAAATATGTTGGTGCCTGGTGTGTGTCGAGCCAAGAATAAGAGGAGGGAAAACATGGGTATTCTTGAGAGCAATTAAATGGTAACTAAGCGTTCCAATTCAAGATATAAGTCCTTAGCAACAATCCTTTAAGGTAAGTAATCTTTATTGAGTTGAATTGATGGTTTAAGAAATTAGGGTTCATGTATACAAATTGAAGGTTTTGGGTAATTAATATTCTAAAGCAATAATTAAGATGTTTATTAATAAGGGGTTATGGTTAATTGAAGATTAAGTGTATAGAATTAGGGTTTTACATCATATGATCAAGATATGATCATATGATGATAAAGGATGGATATTAGATAAGTTATGGATTGTATAAACCCATATTATGAATATATGTGTGATTATGGATTATAAAGGCTAGCATTGGATGATGATGGTGATGATGTTATTGGAAAACTTAGCTTGGATTCAAGGTAAGTAAAATGGTTATAATATGAAAGTATATGGAATTATCATATATGTATTATAAATAAGAATGTGTTTAAGGTGTATGATACTTTTGGCTTAAGTGGTGAGATTAAGATAAGGTGTAAAGTTGTTTTGGATTGCCTAGCAAAAGAAGAGGTTAGTCGAGTTATGGACTAGTTAAGGTATGTTATTGTGGAATGCTAATTGGATTAAGAGTTCTTGGTTGAGTAATGATGTTGATTATCTTCGGACTTATGTCTATGTGAATGATGCTATATGAGTAATGATGTATAATTGTGTATTATTGCCTTTTTACTTACAAAGCAAAAGCTTACGTGTTTAAGTTTCAATGTTTTGTAGGTTCAATGTGAAGGAGTAAGGCCTTGATAAGAAGGGCCCAAGATAAGAAAGAAAGGATTAGAGTTATATGAATAATGTGCATAGGAGCTTAGTATTTGTATACCGAGCTCGAATCAAATTTGAACCCCCAAAGTGTCGTGAAACCCTTCGTAAAGGTCTTGTTAATGTACTTAAGTTCGGGTCTTATTGATGGGATAAATGGTTATGTATGTCGTTTAAGTGTTTTATGCAAACGGGTCAAAACGGGGTGTTTGGTAAACCCGTGAGATATATGTTTTGGGTCAAGTAGACCACAAATGATTATGTTAATGATGTATTATAATGTTTTAATAAATTGTAGAGAGTTTTAAGTAATATCAAGTTCGGGAAGTTAGTTTTCTAGAATATAAGTGTCCAAAATGAGTTTTGAGTGTTTACAGGTGCAGGGAGCCGCCCGGCTGGCTTCTCAGCCTCCCGGCTACACACCAGCCGCCCGGCTGGCCATCCAGCCGCCCGGCTGGATGGTTTTGCAGTATTCGGAAATTTATTTTTGCCATAAAATCCAAACCGTAAGGAGTTAGAATGAGTTCTTTATATCGTTGGAAATCTTAATGAGTCTACTTTATGATAATGAAACTTTCAAGGGTCTAATTGTTATGTTCTTTTATCAGTTTATTAAGGAATGACACATGGTCATTCCCGGTCTTACGTTTCCACAAGGTTTTTGATTTTAGGTCTAAGTTTGAGTGGGAAAAGAGGCATGTCAAAAACATGGGAGAGGGGGACCAACATTTTCAAATTTTAAAATTTCAGGCATATATATGTATGTATTATGTATAAAGGTGTTGTTAAATGCATGCATGCATGCAACTTAAACGGTTTCACGTAAGCTCGTAAAATAAATGTACGTGACTTATTAAGAATATTCACGTAATGATCATGACGCACTAGTTAAGTGTAGACTAAACTTAATCTAAAGTCGTTATGCGTTCAAAGATGTTTTCTCACTAAACGCGGGAAAACCTAACAGTTATAAAACGTTCAAGTAGAAAGATAAAATTCACATATTTAAAATATTCATGTATTCAAAATACTAAACGCGAGAAAACCTAACAGTCAAATATTCACGTATTTAAAATATAAAACGTTCAAGTAGATAGATAAATATTAATTTAAAACTGTCGGTTGCTACATATAATGATCAAAGAATGTATGAGAGAAAATAAATATGCAAGAGAAAAGTTGGAAAAGGGTGAGGCAAATGAAATTCAAATTCTGCCCCAAGCTACCAGCTACACGGATCCATCGTAGTCTGGATCCGTCTTTGATCATGGTGGATCCGTGTGTAGCAGCTAGCTGTTATTTTGTATTTTAGTGATTAACCCCAAATCTTTACAAAATATTCTTATTGTACTTAATAATCAGATTTATTAGATTCTTCTAGAAGAAAATATTTCTTAACATGAAAATAAAAATATTTTCTAGATTTGGAAAGATTGTTTCCATTTATGATTAATCTTATTTTGTCTTATTGATTAATATAACTAGTTTATAATTAATCATGTGTTTACTTGAAATCATTTGATTAGTAATAGTTTATGCAAATAATTAAATTTATTATGCAAGACAAAATATTTTCCTTGATCATTAACTACGCTTTATAATGTTATATTCATACCTTAAGTGATTTGTCATTGGCAAGTAAACTTACGACTAAGTAAATTGTTTACGTAAACTTTTACGTCGTATGACATTGTATTTGTTATTATCAACACTCGAAGATTATTAAATATAAATATCGTTTTTACGCGAATATTTGCATTAACAATTTTACTATTAATTTGCACTATTTTTACTATTAAAACATTTACATACTCAATTTGACCTAAAACCAGAAGGTTATCATGCGTGCTATGAAAAACGTCTTCGAACGTACTCCGACTATAGACTAAGTTTAGTCTACACATAACAATCATGTTATGAACATCATGAACATGTTACATAGGTCATGTACATTTAGATTTACAATATTTACGTAAATCATCAACGTCTTGCATTTAACATTCCATGCAGGCATGCAATACTAAATAATTCATCACCTTTCTATTATACCTCAAAATTTTCATACATTTAAACATTCAAATTTTGAAATTCATTCCCCCCCCCCCCCTTCACTTCAAAATTTCAGCACTACATGAAAGAAAAACCAAGAGCATCTTCGACAACTTAAACATCACTATCATTACTACACATGCTTAGGGACAAGATAGTGACATTCCTTGTGAGGTCTCTTTCACCTTGGAATTT
>BQNB010097172.1:0-25449 GCA_026074375.1 Tanacetum coccineum | reverse complement strand
AACGGACGAAAACGTAAGAAAACGGACGAAAACATAAAAAGACGGACAAAAACGTAAAAGACGAACGAAAACCTAAGAAAACGTATAAAAACTGATAATAACGTACGAAGACGCAAAAAAGTGAAAAATTGGGTGGGGTGGTGGGAGGTGGTGTTGAAAAAGTGAAAAAAAGTAAAATATTATGTCTGAAATATTGAAGAAGTAAGAAGTGTTTTTAACACTTATGTCTGCAAAAAACAAATACACTTCTTTGATAACTTCTTTCATTCTGTAGACAAAAGAGGTAAGAATTGTTTTTTTTTATAAAAACAAACGAAACCTTATACGATATATGTAGTTGCGATGGATAGCGACTATTTTTATCCTTTCTATACGCATTATTGTACTAGTTAGTTAAGGTTCAATGAATATAATAAGTGAATCTTTTGATATTTCACACGATAAACATCTTATTCTTATGAAAAAATTACATGTTTCGTCCCTATGGTTTATAACAAACATCACGTTTCGTCCCTATTTCATTTTAATTACACTAGGCGTCCCTAATTTTGAAACTGGTAACGCTGGCCGTTCCTATTTTAGATTGTCGTTAACTTTTCTCGTTAAGTCTAATTATTAAAAGGGTATTTTGGTCTTTTTGCTCCTGTCACCACCAAAAGGACGAAACGTGTAATTTTTTATACGAATCAACTTAAAAAAAGACCAATTTTTTTTTCTTACTATTATTATTATTACGAGCAATAATTAAATTTTTTTTATACGAATCAAATTAAAAAAAAATAATTTTCTTTTTATAAAAAGAATTTTAAAAAAGAATTTATAAATTTTTTTATTTCGGTTTCAGTTTACGAGCAATAATAAAAAAAATCTTAAAATTTTTTTTTAATTTTTTTTATTTTTGGTTTTCAGTTTTCTAGCACATAATATGTTTTTTTATTACGGTTTTCAGTTTACGAGCAAATAATAAAAAAACTTTAATTTTTTTGTAATTTTGGTTTCAGTTTACGAGCAATAAAAAAAAATTCTTAAATTTTTTTTTCATTTTGGTTTCAGTTACTAGCAATAATTAAAAAAAAATTAATATTTTTTATTTCGGTTTCAGTTTACTAGCAATAATAATTTTTTTTTATTTCGGTTTCAGTTTAAGAGCAATAAGAAAAAAAAATCTTAAATTTTTTTTTTAATTTTTTTAATTTGGTTTCGTTTACTATAAATAATAAAAAAAAATATTTTTTTTTATTTCAGTTTACTAGCAATAATCAATTTTTTTTAATTCGGTTTCAGTTTACGTGCAATAAAAAAAAATTCAAATTTTTATTATTTCGGTTTCAGTTTACGAGCAATAATAAAAAAATTTTAAAATTATAATTTGTTTTATTTTGGTTTCAGTTTACGAGCAATTTTATTTCGGTTTTTAGTTTACGAGAAGAAAAACAATAAGTCGCGGTGTTTTTTAAAATTTTTTAAAAATTGCTGGAACTGAAACCGAAGTAAAAAAATTTAAAAGTTTTAAACTTTTTTATTATTGCTCATAAACTGAAACCGAAATAAAAAAAATGTAAAAATTTTTAAAATAAGAAAAAAAAATAATAGTAATAATAATAAGAAAAAATTACATGTTTCGTTTCAGTTTATGAGCAATAATAATAAGAAAAAATTTAAAATTTTTTAAAATAAGAAAAAAAAAATAATAGTAATAATAATAAGAAAAAAATTTATTTATTTTTAATTTCGGTTTCAGTTTATGAGCAATAATAAAAAAGTTTAAAAATTTTAAATTTTTTTACTTCGGTTTCAGTTCGAGCAATTTTTAAAAAATTTTAAAAAACACCGCGACTTATTGTTTTTCTTCTCGTAAACTAAAAACCGAAATAAAATTACTCGTAAACTGAAACCAAAATAAAACAAATTATAATTTTAAATTTTTTTTATTATTGCTCGTAAACTGAAACCGAAATAATAAAAATTATAATTTTTTTATTGCACGTAAACTGAAACCGAAATAATAAAAATTATAATTTTTTTATTGCACGTAAACTGAAACCAAAATATTTTTTTTTTAATTTTTTTTAATTATTGCTAGTAAACTGAAACTGAAATAAAAAAATTAATTTTTTTATTATTTCTAGTAAATGAAACCAAAATAAAAAAAAATAAAAAAAAAATTTTAAGATTTTTTTTATTATTGCTCTTAAACTGAAACGGAAATAAAAAAAAATTTAATTTTTTTTATTATTGCTAGTAAACTGAAACCGAAATAAATTTTTTTTTTAATTATTGCTAGTAACTGAAACCAAAATAAAAAAACAATAGGGACGAAACATGTAATTTTTTGGTATAAACCATAGGGACGAAACATGTAATTTTTTCTAATAATAATAATAAGAAAAAATTGCATGTTTCGTCCCTATGGTGGTGACAGGAGCAAAAAGACCAAAATACCCTTTTAGTAATTAGACTTAACGAGAAAAGTTAACGACCATCCAAAATTGGGACGGCCAACGTTACCAGTTTCAAAATTAGGGACGACTGGTGTATTTAAAATGAAATAGGGACGAAACGTGATTTTTGAATAAACCATAGGGACGAAACATGTAATTTTTTCTATTCTTATAGTTATAATTTAGGTTACTCATATATTTTTTAATATATTTCTTTTGTTACCTCGGCTTTTTCTTTCCTGCAACCTATATGCGATCTTTTAGATACAACACGGCGACCTACATTACCAAAAAACATATCTCTCAAAAATACATTTATATAATTACACACAACAACCAAGTGACCAACATACAAAGTCGGTCGCATACTTGACCCTTATCACTCGACGACCCGGCATGGAATTTTGGTTTGCAGTGGTGGCGACCATGTCATGAGTCAGTCGACCAACTGAGTCGACCTCCCACTACATCTAGCCTTATTGTTTTGATCTTATAATTACCAATATATGCATTTGTCAAAAATATAGATGGACAGAACGCTACTTGGTAGAAAAAACTAAAGTTCGTTATAAATATTTTCATAAGACCCCGTATAATATAGAAAGCAACATTTACATAAACTCTTTAAATCATAAACATTTTTTTATAGAAACTCCCTACGCCATAAAATATTTTATAATAAAACCACTAACCCGTTATTTGTTAAAAATAATTTTATAAAACCAAATAAATGTTAAGACCATAAAGTTTGTTAAGTTAAAAATATTAAAATAAACATAAAATAATGATGAGAAAACTAAAAAGATTGTAATGTCAATCAATTAAAGATTAATGGCATCCTAACCTAAATTATTCGAGTTGAAATTGCTTATGCATAAGCTTCCTGTGAGGCATTTAGGAGTTCCACTTATAACTAAGCAGTTGCGCATAAATGACTGTAAACCTTTAGTAAATAAAGTAAAAGCTAAGATAAATAATTGAAAAAACAAATCATTATCTTATGTTAGAAGGATTCAACTTATAGCTTCTGTTCTGAATTCTATGCAAAACTATTGGGCTTCAGTTTTTCTTCTCCATAAACAGGTCATTTATGAGATAGATAAAATGTTGAAAGGATTCCTATGGTGTTAAGGTGATCTCACTAAAGGGAAAGCCAAGGTATCATAGAATGCAGTATGCAAGCCTAAAGACTAAGGTGGGCTGGGTTTAAAGAATTTAGGTATGTGGAATGAGGTCTTAATCACCAAGCATCTATGGAATGTAGCAATAAAAAAGGACACACTGTGGGTTAAATGGATTATTGTGGAGAAGTTAAAAGGAAAAAGCATATGGGAAATTCAAAGTGATTGCAAAAGCAGTGTGGGTTGGAAGAACATATTGAGCCTAAGAGACAAAAACATAGAACATATTTGGTGGAAAATAGGAAATGGTAGGTCTGTTAATGTGTGGCATGACATATGGTGTTCTGTTAGTCCTTTAAGTGATTTCATTAAAACAAGAGATATCTATGATGCAAGGATAAGCGACAATTGCACAGTTAGTGAAGTAATTCAGGAAGGAAGATGGTTATGGCCAAAATAATGGAGTAATGAATTTGAGGAATTAAGGCAAGTTCAAATTCCTAATATAAATGATGGGGATGAGGATACTGTAGTACGGGTAGCTAGTAATGGACAAGAACAAAAGTTTAAAATTAGTAATGTTTGGAAAGAGAGGATAAATAATGATATAAAGGTTGATTGGTACTCTATGATATGGTTTGCTCAATCAATACCAAGACATGCTTTTGTTATATGGCTAGCCATTCAAAAGAGATTAACGACACAGGATAAGCTGATGGTTTGGAAACCAAATGAGGAGTTTAAATGTGCTCTATGCAACAAATGCCCTGATTCACACACTAACCTATTCTTTACATGTGAGTTTTCAAAGGAAATTTGGAATGAACTTCTTAAAAAGTTGAATGTGATATTATCTGGATGCTGGGATCAAATTATTAATGAGACGAAAGCTTTGCCAGCAAACATGAATATATGGAGAATAGTTAGAAGGCTTGTATGTGGTGCAGCAGTGTACTACATATGGCAAGAGAGGAATAATATACTTTTCAAGAATGAGAAAAGAGAAAGTAAAACTGTCCTCAATATAGCAAAGGAATCAGTAGAAATGAAGCTAATGGGGCTGAAAGTTAAAGAATCCAGGACAGTTAAAGAAGTAGAGGAAAGGTGGAATGTCAAGATGCAAAGAACATAGCAAAAGGATTTGTTGTCTCTATGGATATTGGAATATAGTTTTTAGAATTCATTGTTGTATTTATGTGTTGATTAGATAGTTTAAGATGCTTAGTTTAAGATACATGGGGTTTGTCCATGTTATCTTTTGTTTGTCTTAAGTCTGTAATGTCTGCAATTTTTTAATAAAATTTTCACCCCTTTTACAAAAAAGTGTTTATCTACTTATAAGCAATCTCAAACACCCTCTTAGTTGAAGATGGATGTTATCAGTATGTGTTAAGACTGAGTGTAGTCCTCATTTACCAAAATTTCTCACTCACTGGGACACAGTGTTTCAATTGCAAGGAATTTGGTCATTTTGCTAAGGAATGCAGGAAATCAAAAAGGGTAAAAGACTACACGTATCACAAGAAAAAGATGTTGTTGTGCAAAAAAGCTGAGAAAGGTGTTCCACTTCAGGCATAGCAAGCCGATTGGCTAAAGGACACGGATGAAGAGATAGATGAAAAGAATTGAAAGCACATTACAATTATATGGCAAAGATTCAGGAGGTTCCTACTGCAGACTCAAGAACTGATACTGATCCATTGGAAAAGATTGTTCAACTCATCCTATTCATTGTTGACTCTGGATGCACAAAGCATATGACGGGCAATCTAAAGTTGCTGTGCAATTTTGTTGAAAAATATCTGGGTACCGTTCGTTTTAGCAATGATCAATTTGCTTCAATTCTTAGTTATGGAGATTTGGTTCAAGGAAATATCACGATCAACAGGGTTTATTACGTCAAAGGCCTCAATCACAGTCTCTTCTCAGTTGGTTAATTTTGTGATGCGAATTGCTTTTCGGAAATCTACTTGTTTTGTTAGAGATCTTCAGGGAAACGATTTACTCACCAGTAATCGTAGATCTGATCTTTATATAATTTCTCTTCAAGAAACCACTTCATCAACTCTAATCTGTTTCATGGCTAAAGCCTCACCAACTCAAGCATGGTTATGACATCGAAGACTTTCTCATCTTAACTTCGACTACATCAACTTGCTTTGAAAGAAGGATATCGTGATTGGTTTACCAAAACTAAAATATGTCAAGGATCAACTATGTTCCTCTTGTGAAGCGAGTAAAATAAAAAGAAGTTCATTCAAGACAAAGGTTGTTCCAAGTTTAAAAGGACGTCTAAATTTGCTTCATATGGACTTATGTGGTCCTATGCGTGTTGAAAGCATAAATGGGAAAATATACATTCTGGTAATTGTTGATGACTACTCATGGTATACTTGGACTCCATTTCTACGATCCAAGGATGAAACACCAGAAGTTCTAAAAGATTTTCTCAAGATGATTCAACGCAATCTTTAAGCTCAAGTGATTTCTGTTCGATCTGATAGAGGTACAAAGTTCTTAAACAAGACACTCCATGCATATTTCAAAGAAGAAGGAATTGAGCATCAAACTTCTACTCCTCGAACACCTGAATAGAATGGCGTTGTCGAAAGACAAAACCGTACTCTTGTTGAGGCTGCTCGAACGATGCTTTCAACTTCTAAACCTCCTTTTTTCTTTTGGGCTGAAGCAATTACAACCGCATTCTATACTCAGAATGGATTAATCATAATCTTAACACATGAGAAAATTGCATATCACATCATTAATGACATGAAACCTTCAATTAGATACCTTAACATCTTTGGTTGTACCTGTTACTTAACTAGAGATGGTGAAAATCTTGACAAGATGAAAGAAAAAGAGGATCCGTGCATTTTGGTGGGATACTCCACTCAGTCTAAGGGATATCGAGTTTACAACAAGAGAACCCAATTGATAGTTGAATCCATACATATTAAATTTGATGAAATTAAAGAAATGACAATGACATCTATTGCGAATAACACTTCAGGCCTCATTCCCCAACGACAAAAGGCGTCAGATTATGACAACTCTAGCCCCGCGCCCCAACTACAAAATGTTTTTTCTTCAGCAGATACAAAAGCTCCGTCACAACAAGAGTTGGATCTTCTATTCGATCATCTGTATGATGAATTTTTTACTACAGGTACTTCAAGTGTCAACAAGTCTTCTTCTCCCATCGACAATTCTAAACAACAAGACACACCACCTACAACGAATATTCAATCTTCAACAGTACAAACAACTCCAACTACAAATGTTAATGCTGAGGAAAACAACAATAATCAAGTAGCAGATACACAGTTTCAACAAGATGAATGAATCAATCCTTTTTGTACATCGGTACGAGAAATTGCTGAGTCTTCCTCACGCAATATTGATAATTCAAATATGCATACCTTATATCAACCACACAATTCTAAATACCGATGGACTAAAGATCACCCGCTAGAACAAGTTCATGTAATTCCATCCAAGCCAGTGTAAACAAGACAACAACTTGCAACAGATCCTGACATGTGTATGTTCGCGCTCACCGTGAGTACTGCCGAACCGACAAACATTAAGGAGGCAATGGCTAATTCAGCATGGATAGAGGCAATGCAGGAAGAGCTTTATCAATTTAACAGACTACAAGTCTGGGAACTCGTCGACAAACCCTTTGGCAAGACTGTAATTAAGCTAAAGTGGTTATGGAAGAACAAAAAAGATGAAGATCAAACTGTAATTCACAATAAGGCATGACTTGTAGCTAATGGATATGATCAGGAAGAGGGTATTAATTTCGAGGAATCATTTCGTCAAGTTGCTCGCTTGGAAGCTGTTCGGATTTTCATCACCTACGCTGCATACAAATCCTTTCCAACCTATCAGATGGAAGTAAAAATGGCTTTTCTTAATGGTCCACTGAAGGAGGAGGTTTATGTTGCACAACCAAATGGGTTTGTTGATCCTGATCATCTAGAAAAAGTCTATCATCTAAGGAAAGCTCTATATGGATTGAAGCAAGCTCAAAGAGCCTGGTACGATGAACTCTCAAATTTCCTGATGTCCAAAGGTTTTACTAAAGGTACAATTGACCCAACTCTATTTACGATAAGATACGGGGAGGACATTATACTTGTGCAAATTTACGTCGATGACTTTTTTTTCGGGTCTACAAACCCAAAATTTTCTAAAAGATTTGAAAAATTAATGCACAGTATATTTGAGATGTCCTTAATGGGGGAAATGAAATTCTTTTTAGGACTTCAGATCCACCAATCCCCAAGAGGTATCTTTATCAATCAGGCCAAGTACGCTTTAGAAATACTTAAAAACATGGTATGGATAAATGTGATACCGTTGGTACACCAATGACTACTAAACCTAAATAGATGCAGACATGAGTGGAAAACTTGTAGACCAAACAGACTACCGTAGTAAAACCGGGTCACTCGTGTATCTGACATCCAGTAGACCAGACATAGTGCAAGCAGTTTGTTATTGTGCATGTTATCAAGCAAGACCGACTGAAAAACACCTTAAAAGGATCTTTTGATACTTAAAGGGAACCATTAACATGGGACTCTGGTATCCGAAGGATTCTGGCTTTGAACTGACAGCTTTTTCAGATGCCGACCATGCCAGATGTATTGATACTCGCAAAAGAACTTCTGGAGGAATACCGTTCCTAGGTGATAAGTTAGTCAGCTGGATGTCAAAAAAGCAGGACTGCACTGCAATGTCATCAGCAGAAGTAGAGTACGTGGCGTTATCTGCATGTTGTGCTCAAGTAATGTGGATGAGGACATAACTTAAAGATTATGTCTTTAACTACAACAAAATACCGTTGTACTACTACTCTCAGTCAGCCACAGAAATCTCATGCAACCCCGTACAACACTCCTATAACAAGCACATCCATACTCGCTACCATTTTATCAAGGAACATGTTAAAAACGGTATAATCAAATGTACTTTATCAGAACTGAATACCAATTAGCTGATATGTTTACTAAAGCCTTACCCAAAGATAGGTTTCAGTATCTTGTCAGGCGAATTGATATGAGATGTTCGACTCCAGCAGAACTGGAGGTTATGACAAAGGAGACTACTTGATATTTCATCAAACATCGACTTGTAAATATTTTTGAAAAAAGCAAAATATAAAAATATAAAACCTATAAAACAAAATACAAAAATATAACATTTCAAAAAGAAAATACAAAATTAGAAAATCAAAAATTCCAAAAAGAATCTTCTCGACATGTCTCTTGGAATCGATAACATTTACGTACCTAGAAATGTCGATTAATATTGACACAAGTGTATAAATGAAGTTCGAGCAAGTGTTCAAATGCTTTCAAAACATGTCATTTTTAATTTTTCTTTATGGCTTATGAGCAAATCAGTACATAACCAGGACTTCAAATAAAAGAAAGTGTATCGTCAAAGATAACTTATCCTAACAACGAGAAAATCAAATTTCTTGGTCTTGAGCTGTTATTACATGACATTTAAAGTTTTGAGCTCAAGAAAAGGAAAGTGTACACATAAGTGCACTTACCCTTATAGTTAGAAGAGAAGTCTTCTAACATGTGTTTTTCAAAGAGTTGAACATAGTTACTCCATCCCTTATAAAGTTTTAAAAGACAATTCTTCTACATTTGGTGTCATTTTCAAAATGAGTCAATGTCTGAGGGGGAGTTTTTCAAAAAAAATTAATAATTTTGGATACATCATCTCACGACAATTCTTTTGTATTCAAAACATTATAAAAAGTATCTTAATAACAACTTAATAATATTAACGACAACTCAATAGAATGCTTGTTATAAGATGACCTAGTGTCTGAGCATAATTTTTCAAGAATTATTCAATGACAATTCATAATCTTTCAAAATTGTGTGCTCAACACTGTCTCACCCTCAAATTTATATTTATTTTACAACTTGGTATAATTTTTTTTGGTGTCAAACATATGTAAAATTGAGAGGGAGCAAGATGAAAAAGTTCTACATAATTCATGCTGATAATATTTTCTCCCCACAGAATTTTCATGACAAATTTTAATCACTTGGTATTTCAAAGACTAAATGCATTAATGAAGAATACAAGTAATCTTTGATATGAAATGGGAAGGAACTTAGTGAGAGAAAGTGGAAGGATGGATGTATTATAGAGAGAGAAAGTAAGAAACATATAATTCATTAGCAAAGTAAGAATACAAAACCAACCAACACCCTCTCCAAGCTATGTAGAGGGTATTTATACACTAGTTTGGCCGGCCATGGGGCCTATTGATGGGCTTACCATGGGCCTTGGCCCATATTAGCTTAATATGTTTAATATATCTAACTACGGGCTTTGACTAGTAAATATTGGAAGTGACCGAGACTTTTCTTGATCTTAACAATCTCCCCCTAAGGGAGGTCACTCTAATTTATAAAAATATAGTCCTAGCATACTATGCTTTATCTTTAGTCCTCAGCTCGTAGTTTTTAACTTCAATCTTTAACTTGTGAATTGTTGTAGTGATCTTTGACTTTAGGCTCGAGCTTGTTCCTTTATCTTGACTTGTTTGTAAACGTGTGATCTTAAGTACGGTGAGATCATCAACCAAGCATAATCTCGTTTCGCCATCTTGTAACTTTGCCATCTTGTGAACTTGTGACTTCTGGACCGACATGCTCATACCTTTCTTGATTTTTTGGCTTGAAAAGCTTTAATGTTGCATCTTTCTTGAAATTCTTTAACTTTAACACTTCGTCACTTCGAGAAAGACGTTCGGCATCAGAGTGACAGAAACTTCTTTGAAAATACTTTGTCGTTAATAACTTTCACCATCAAGAAAGATAGTATGGTAATCAGAGTAGCGAAGTCTTTGAAACATGTACTTGAGCTTTCATGACGTCTTTACGGTGTCGTCCCGGTATTGAGCATGTGGTATGAATCTTGGTAAGTTCAGCTAATCGAGGTACCTTTCAACCTCTAATCTTTAAGTAATCCTGCATTAAAACAGCTAGCAAAATAAAGCGGTAGGGACGATTATGGCTTGGTCCATCTCCTGTGTTTGGTGGAGATAACCTTTGAATCCGAGAGATCGACCTGTGAATCGGTAGATTCAATTAAGATAGAATCTCCCTTGACAGGATTTTCCACTGAAGTATTGAGTTTTTCCTAACACTGTGTACAATTCATCAAACTCACATGTTTCTTCATTATTGGAACGTCTCAAAGAAAACAAGCACGATAAGAGTGAATCAGTGAGTTACTATCTCAACTGATTGAAATAAAAAATTGATTTAAAAATCAATCGACGTGTCCATGTGCTAAAAGTGGTTTTGGTGACACACCGAGAGTGTTAATCAGTTCAAAATTCATCATAATCTCAATTCATACCCAGGAACAAGTTGATTCTTTATAAATCGCACCATCATTTCTTTCCCCAGTTGTCACCATTGGATTCATATAGAACGCACAACGTCACCTACCATAGCTTTGTTTTGATGTTGGCTCAAGCAAGATTTCCTCTTTATGGTAAATACATAAGATATCACTCGATGTTCTACCTTAAGCAAAATCCCAAGATAATGCTAGGACTCCTTTATATTTTCTCGATATTCACATTGTGGTGAGAATAGCAAACATACTTTTGGCAAGTGTCCTAGATGAATTATAGATGAACATCTTTGGGCCCTAAACTCAATAGTGCACTTTATTTTTAGTGATCGGAGCTGAGCATACTGCCACCAGTTTTTCAATCTTGACTAACTCGAGTGAGAAAGTCGATAGAAATATGTAATCTCGAGAGAAATGAAACATAGTCGTTGAGAGAACTTGAGTGGCTAGTGAGGGTTGTGCTAGCGTCACTGGGTCCAATGACTGACTTAAATGTCAACAACAACTTAGTGTTTCCGAAAGATTATTATGACCTGGTTTCTGCCTAAGCATAATGAGGGCTTCTTTCTTTTCACCCTTTATCTTTACATTTCTTTTTCATTCTTCCACCCCTTCAATGCTTACCGAGACTTCATAACTCACACCCTTTGGTGGGTTTGTTTCCATGTTTAGCATCTATCTCCAGTCGCATTATACTCGATTCTCACTTTTTTCATCCCTTTGTTCATAACCTAAGCGACTTCTACACTAACTAGTGGATATCCCTGGGGAGATCCCCGTCCGGTTCTTTCTGGATGATCATGAGATTTTGAATACTATCCTAACCACCTATAACTCCTAAATTAGTACACTTGTCGGTCTTTCAGGTATTCCATCATTAATCGAAGCCAAAATCATTGAAAAAGTTCATCAAAGTGTTTGATATAAAATATTAAAAGGATTACACTTTGAGAGTTTTCATCATCACTAAAAACTCCCCCTTAACATGTCATTGTAATCGAGTAACATACTAAGTGTGGAGTGCCATTGAGTTCCATTTTAACTAATCACATTCAATACATTAGATGCAGTTTAATCACATTTTCTCCCCTTATCCAAAATGTTAATCCCTTGATATTTTGGATATCAATTGATTAAATGTTCGGGGACAAAATGTTACACAATATCTAATAGGAACATTTTAATGCTCCCCCTCAATATTAGAGGGTATATAAGATAGTGTTGAGTACAATGATTTGAAATTTTTTGAATTTACTAAGAAATTCTTGAAAATTTTGTACTCGAGCACTCCTTATTATCACCATAAGTCTACACTACATATATACAAATTCACAAGTTTATTATGTACGAGGTTTGACCTGAATGATGAGAACATCATATGATAGAATCATATGGTTCTTTGTAGCATCCGTAGGTCTCCTTCGTACAATCTCCCACCAACAAACTTTTCAAAGCTCCTCATTAACCTTGTTTCTTTCAAGAAGTTTGTCAATCTGATCTTTCTCTATCCAAGCACTCTTCGGCATTGCTTTAACTTTCTTTCTAAGTTACGAAAGTCTTTGCTTCAAACTTCGAGTATGAAACAAATTCAAATACATATGTAACTTGAGCTTGTGTGGTTGGTGATGTCGATGTTGATGTTGTCTTAGCTTCCCCCTAAACCAGCAATCCTTTCTTGAGTAGATTCAGAACTTTCTTGCAAGCCGTATCAAGCAGTCTTGATGTATAAAGCCTAGATATCCGAAGTGCACAGTTAACCCTTTCAAGAATTTGTTACCGCGACACCAAAGTCAATTAAGTCCCGGATGAGCGCATTTCTCTCTTCAGGATATAAGTAGTCGAAATGATAACACCTAAGTCAACTAAGTCCCAAATGTACTCATTTCTTTTTGTAGAATACTAACTGACTTAAGGAATCATCATACCTATGTGTACCTCTTTTATCAAATACTTCTACTTCTTTTAAGAATAAGCTTAGGGATTGACCGTTTGAGGAAGCATTAACTGAATCAGAAAGAACTTTTCTCACGTTTTAAATAATTATACTCCCAACACTTCCCCCTGGGGACTCAAATGATGCATACTGACTAATGACGAGATGTCTCTTCCACCATGTGATTGAAATAGTGCACCCGAAAGATTCAAAAAGGCCTAAAATCAAAAGAAGCTAACCTCAAAAGACAAAAGAAGCTAACCTCAAAAGAAGGCCAAGGACACTATCAAGTATACATCTACTCCTTCCCCCTTGCTGGTTTCGACACGTCGGAATCAGCAAAACCTTATACGCATACATATTCGAGATCGTGTTTGAAGAATTAATAAGCTTAAATCTATTCCGTGAGAATCAACTTCAAGGCTTTTAAAACTATGAAAGTATTTCCAAGCATTCCTAAGTCTTTTACAAACTATGAGGTGTTGGCAATATTGATCGAATGTAGTTTAAGGCCTGAATTCACTAAGTCTCAAATTGCAAATAAGTCCATAAAGATTTAAACAAATGACATCTAAAGCACTTGAAGTTAATATAAATTAACTCCCCTTGAAATTGTTATCCGTCATTATCCAAAACTTTATCCATTATTTCATGACTTATTTTGAAAGACCATTTTACAAGATTGTTTGATGACGATTTCTCCCCCTCAAATAATGACCCGTTTTCTATTTAAAGAGCTGTTGTCATTGTTTGAGTGGTCGAATTGTCTTTGAAAATCTTTTTGTGATTACTGAAAACACTGATTCATTATGAAGACAACTTTTTACCAATAAAAATAAGATTTCTCTTATTTTGACACATAAGCGCACTGACACGTACACTTATGGAAATATAGGAAGCATGGGTTGTGTTGCAAAGTAAACACAAGCCTTTGCAATGATCTATAAGTAACCATGGCCCGAGTAATAAATTCCCGGTAGAGAAGGTCAAGTTTTCTTTTTGAAATACTTGCCTTTAAGATGATGACCGGGTTGCTATCTGAAATAATAGCAAGCCATATGGCATGTTTTGAAAACATTTGGAACTTCTGCTCGAACTTCATTTACAGGCTCGTATCATTATTGAATGACATTTCTAAGACCGTAAATGTTATTGATTTTCAGAAGACATGCCATTTTTACCTCTTTTTATATTTTCTCATTTTTTAATTTTTTTTGGTTTTTAAAATTTTAATAATTTTGTATTTGGTTTTTATAAAAATTTTGAAAATGAAAAATCTTATGGTTTTTTATAGGTTTTTTTAAAATATATACATATGATACAAGATATTTAAATAGGTACCACTACTATTCATCAACTTCATCTGCCAATTGTTTCAGAGTCTCCGGCGTAAAACTTCGCATTCCCAGCTTGTTGATCAGAAATTCAATTCTTTTTCGGCCAAGAGCTTTAGTGAAGATGTCTGCCAGTTGATACTCCGTATTGACAAAGTAAAGTTTGATCACCCCATCTCACATGCTCCTTGATAAAGTGAATCTGATGTCTATATGCTTGGATCTGGAATGTTGAACGTTGTTGCAGCATAAGGCAATAGCGCTTTTGTTATCACAGTACATTGGAATTTTATTGAATCCAAAGCCATAGTCGGTAAGCTGTGATCTCATCCAAAGGATTTGAGCACAACAACCGGACAAAGCAATATATTCAGCTTCCGTACTGGATATCGCAGCGCTTTTCTGCCTTTTAGACGACCAGCTAACAAGTCTATCACCCAAAAGTTGCATACTACCAGAAGTGCTACGGCGTGTATCTTGACAACCAGCATGATCCGCATCTGCAAATGCTGTTAGAGCAATCGAAGAATCCTTCGGATACCATAGACCCCGATGTACGGTTCCTTTTAGATACCGAAAGATCCTTTTTACCGCATTTAAGTGCTTTTCGGTAGGTCGAGCCTGATACCGGGCACGACCATCATATAGCAAATTGTAGGTCAGGTCTACTGGCTGTAAGATAAAGGAGGGTGCCAATCATACCATGATAGTGTGACGGATCTACGGCTTTCCCTTCTTTATCCTCATCCAGTTTGGATTTCTCCACCATTGGAGTATCCACTGGGTCACAAGAGTCAAAACCGTATTTCTTTAAAGATTCAAGGGCATATTTTGACTGGTTAATAAAGATGCCTCTGGGACTTTGAGAAATCTGTAATCCTAAGAAAAATGAGATTTTGCCCATCATTGACATCTTAAATTTTGAACACATGATTTTAGAAAATAGATCACAAAGTTCAGGTGTAGATGCAGCAAATAATTCCATCACATAAAATTTATACCAGAAGTAATTCCTTGCCGTCTCTGCGGATGAACAATGTAGGATCCACTGAGCCTTTGGAGAAGTCTTGGGATATCAAGAACGAAGACAACATATCATACCATGCGCGTGGAGCTTGTTTCAACCCATAAAGAGCTTTCTTTAGCTTATACACGTGATTAGGGTTATCTTTATCCACGAACCCATCCGGCTGGCTAACATAAACCTCTTCCCGCAGATTACCATTCAGAAACGCAGTCTTCACATCCATTTGGTATACGACCATGTTCATATGAGCAGCAAACGCAAGAAAAATCCTTATAGCCTCTAATCTCGCAACCAGAGCAAAAGACTCTTCAAAATTGATTCCCTCCTCTTGACGGTAACCACGGGCTACTAATCGAGCTTTGTTCTTCAAAATTCCTCCCATTTCGCTAAGTTTTCACTTTGTAGATCTAAAAAAAAAACCACTTCAAAGTAATCACCATAACTTGTCTGGTCGGGTACAGCTCCCATACTTCAAGTCGTGTCGAACTCATTAGAGTTCTTCTTGCATGCTCCAATCCAACAGGCTTGAGTCACAGTATCATTATACGTCTTTGTTTCAACAGCAGTGGGGAGGACGCATCGTAGTATCAGAAAAGAGCTTGCTCATGTAGTTTTTTTATGCAGCCCATTTGGAAACTGTTTCAGTCGAGTTAACCGATTATGTTTTCAAGTGGAGGACCCTTAGTCCATTTGCTATTGTGTTCAGAAATTTAGTGATCAGGGTGCACAATTATATGAATAGAATCCGATGATGAAGATTGATCAGAGGGGATTTCTAGAATTGGAACACCAAAGTACGGATCATTACCCATATGTGCAACTTCAATATCATGATTATCTTCTTCAACATCATTCGGAATGACAAGAAGTGGAGTTTCGGGTGTTGATTGAGAGTTACTTGGTGATGGTGCATCTTGATCAACTGTGGTTGAGGAAGGTGTACTGGTTGAAGCAGCGGGTTCTGGAGCTACTACTTCATCAATTGGAGCAATGACTTCAGGGGCTAGAAAATCAACACTTGGTGGAGGATTGAATAATTCATCAAATAACTATTGAAACATTATATCCCAATCAGTTCTTGAAGGTGGTACAAACAGTGTTGAAGGATAAGGGTTTGGCACGAGTCTTGAACTGATTGTTGCAGGAGTCATTTCATGAAGTGCGGGTCCTGAACTGTTGTGTTCAGAAGCCATCGCAATCAGCTCATCAAAGTCAATGTGAATGGTTTCAATTATTTGTCTGGTACGTCTGTTGTAAATCCGGAATGCTTTCTTCGTGGGTGCATAGCCAATGAAAATACCTATGTCGGTATTCGGTTGTAACTTGCCCAAGTTATCGCAATCATTCGTTGGGTAGCAGAGTGCACCAAACACATAAAGATATGATAGGTCAGGAGGTTTGTTGTGTAGAAGCTCGTATGGTATTTTACCATGTCGAAGGCGTATCATGGAACGATTTTGGGTATAACAGGCTGTAGCAACCGATTCGGCCTATAGAAATAAAGGAGCTTTTGCATAAATTAACATAGTGCGGGCTGCTTTAATGAGAGATGCCAACCTTCTCATAATATTCACGCAATGTCTGATTAACAAACTCAGTTCCATTATTTGTTCTGATGCGTCAGACGGTTTAATATTCACGCAATGTCTGATTAACAAACTCAGTTCCATTATTTGTTCTGATGCGTCAGACGGTTTCCTTAAGTCGTACTTGGATCATCTTCAAAAAATTGATAATAAAAGCTGGAGCTTCATCTTTTTATCGCAAGCATTTTACCCATGTAAATCGAGAGTAATCGCCGACAATAACAAGGATGTACTTCTTTCCATTGACACTCACGACACGTATTGGTCCACATAGATCCATATGCAACAGATAAAGTTTTTCTTGATTGGTGTCCTCAGATTTGGGTTTGTGGGGTTTCTTCGTGCTCTTGCCTAATGCACATGCAGAACACAAATGGTCCTTTTCAAACTTAAGCTTAGGGAGACCTCAAACAAGACCATGTCTGACAAGATGATTAATAGCTCCGAAGTTCAAATGAGAGAGACGATGATGCCATAACCAAGACTTGGTTTTAGAGGCCTTTAACAAGAGACAGATAGGAGAGGACACCATCATATCCCCAAGAGAGAGTGTATAAAGATTGTCCCCTCGAGATCCAGTTAATAAATCAACACCTTCTAGATTGCGAATGTAGCAGGTGTGTTGACATACGCAACTTGTGGTTGGAATCAAAAAAATTATTCCCACAGAGAATTGATTATGCCCGAGTCCTTTTTTTTTTCTTTTTTATTTAACGTTTAATAAACCTTGAAATTGTAACATTCCCAATACGATAGTCTCTATAACCCTTATATTTGGCTAATGATTCATTACGAATTTGATTGTACCCAAGAATTTGCTGGGACGAAATTGGTGAGCTGAGAGCGATCTCCGATCATATGCTTGGAGCAGCCGGAGTCCAAATACCAGAGGATAATTTGGACGACCTGCATTCATCAAGAGAGGAAGATGGAACATTGGAAACTATGGATCCCCGGGATTGACTGGGTTCCGAAATTGGTTAGCAGTTACAGATTTTAATAAACCTTTATAATTGTTAATAGGAACATAGTTTTAGACTTCCTTAGGTTCCTTGAGTAAACCAATGTGACGTAGGTTTAGGTGTTTTATTATCTAGAGCAGATTAATTTCCTAAGGGGGCACTTCAGTAGTATGTGGTATTCCTGGTTAAAGGGCAGCATTTCCTATATAGTGAAGGCTAACCAGTAGGTCTCAGTATACCAATATTGTAAACACCTTTCCTGTTGGTTTCTACACTTTTCTCTTTGGAATTTTACTTACGGATCTAGATTTACATGGGCAGTCACATTATTGATAAAAATCAAGAACACACAAATCATGATTATCAAAAAGCATGCAACCATTACACTTAACACATTTAAGGTCAGAATTATCATTAAGCTTGGAACGCTGCACAGGAGCAGTTCCTGTTGGTTCAACAATATGATCTTTATTTTTCAAACTAGATTTAACTTTCCTAGGGTGGGGCTTTATTTATTCTTCGAATTTATTTATGTTGCTGAATCTTATCTTTTCTTTGTATTGCTGAAGGCTGTGATCCGCTAGCAACTAGATAGATGTTTACTCCTGTAGAAGACAACATATGTTTGTTAGAAGCTAGGTTTAAGGTATGGGCTGTTTTTGTATTTCTTGAGGATGTGACGGGCTCAGTAAATCTAACTCTTTTGACTTTGTTCATCGGGGTCACAACCACTAATTATTCTCCAGAACTATTGATACTAGGACAGGTTTTACTGATTTTAGAAAGCATCTCCTAAATTAGTTTAGTTATATTAAAGTCAGATTTAAGAGTGGATCTAAGGCATATTTGCTTAAATTTGATCGACCTAGATCCCTATGAACTGCGGCTTCTTCCATGAGATTGCTTATTATAGGCAAAGTAAGCTATCCTTTTATCATACAATTTCGGGGTTATTGGTTCCACATGAACTTTGATGCAAACTCTGGATCATAGGGTGGTTTGAATACATATGTCATAGGGCTTTTCCTTTAAGTTTTATTTAATTCATCCTTACGTGTTTGGTATTGCCAATAGCCAATTCATGATAGACTTAGCATTTAAATCAAGAAGTTTCCACTGGACTTTATATTGACTTGATTAATCTAAATCATCCATTGTTCTTTTGATCGAATACAGCATGTTTATCGAGTCATAAGTTGCTTATCAGGTATGTTTCAAATGTCATTCTCAGCAATAAGCTTTTGTCACCCTATGATCCATATTAATATTAATGTTTTAATCTCTTCGAAGTCTTGTTTGATCTTATCCTTATCCATTTTCCCATTTAGAGATTTAATTCTTCTTTACTCTTTATATTACCGTTGTCTTTCTCTTGGGACTGAGCTTTCAATTCATTTAATTCAAACAATTGATCAAAACTTGGAACACTTTGATTTGAAACAGAATTTTCCCTTTGAAAAATTTCCTGTTTAAGTTGAGTGTCAACTTCTAAAGAGATGCAATGTTTTTCAAGAATGGTAAAACTTTTGAACAGTTTATCGTAAGTTTCCTTTTTAACAAAATCCGTTTGAAGCTCAGTCTCGAGTTTGAGACACTCTTGACATTCATGCACATTCACAGAATCATTCTCCACGGAAGGATTAACAAGTAAGTTCACAATATCTTTGCTCATCACTTGTTCCAAGAGTCGTTCATTTTCATTCAAAACTTGATTCATCTTAACTTCAAATGTTTTTTACTCAATACGATGTTGTTCCACAGCCTGTTCCATTTGATAGAAGACATTTTGGACTTCAGAAAGTTCATCAACCAAATGTTGGTTGAATGTACTAAATAAGTCCTTCAGAGCTTTTACAAATGGGGAATTATTCATCCTAAAAACAAGCTTTTGTATGTTCGAAACCCCACGAACCCTCAGTGATAGCTGTGGGTGTGGTCCTTTCATTGACTACCACATCAAAGTTAGCAAGATGGTATTTAAGTTTTTTCAAACTCGTGTTAACCATGCTGACTTTAGGAAGTTCTTTTGGAACCTCAATATTGGTGGGTCTAACAGAAAGTGTCGGTTCTAAAGAATTCACAGAATTCTTAGACCAAAAGGCTTGTTTAGCATATAATTTAGTTTGTGGAACAAATCATGTCGAAAAATCTTTGTTAAGAGCAACGTAATCTATTGGTGTGGTATCAACTTGCTTTTCCTTTTCTAACATCATATTATCCTTATGTTTTGAAAGCATTTTGGAAAGACTCTCTTCAGCAAGTGCTAAGGTTTCTTCTGAATCAGGAATCACAATAGGATTAGTTTGAACAATAATATCATCAATATATAGCTTTGGTTTTGATTACTGAGCTTTCTTCAGATAGAAGGGATTTTGAAAACCTAGAGCTTGTTTAGTCGGTACTATCATGAAAAATCTAAGGTTTTGTCAACATCGTGAACGGTTTGTGCAGATTGAGTATCTTTTTAAACACCATATTTTGCTTGTTGTATGATCTGCTTTTCTAGAGCTTTTTCTCTATCAATGTTCATTAGATTCTTCTTTCTTTAAAATCAATTTTTAAATAGAGTAAACCGTTTTGTATTAAAGATTCCTTTTCTTTTAAATATTTTGAAAAGAGTTGTTTAAGAAGATCAATCCTACATATCTTTGCACATGTGTCTAAACGTCTTTCCTTACTCCTTAATTAAACATTTTGTCCTTCTTTCAAAACTTTACTTGCTCATTTATTTTCAAGCTCTGCAGTTAAGGTATCATTGACACTCTTATTTTATAGATTGTCTTGGTATAATTAGATACTGGGTTTTTATGCTGTTCAATCACAGATAATATCAAATCATCTTGTTGTGCAGAGGAGTTAGAATTTTGAACAGTTACTTGTTGTAATTCAATCACATACTGAGAATAAGGAATGATATTGCTATCAATGGTTATTTTAGTCTCTGAATGATTCACAACATTCGACTGTTAAAAAGATGGCATCACCTACACAGCTTGGATGTGCACTTTATTATTCTTATTATCATGATTGTGTACTCTCAGCAAGAGCATCTGAAACCTTACATGAGATAATTTTCGCTATAGAGAAGCAACTTTGGCAGAGTTGAGTTTGTCATACAATCAGAGTCATATGCATCCAAATCATCAGCTTAATAAGCAGCATTGTGAGTAATGACAGTCTGTGTGCTTTAACCTTCAGGAATATCTAGATCTGCCAAAAAAGCTAGTTCCTCCTCATTTAGAATTTGACCATGTGCTTAAGCCTGTACCAGCAACTAAGTTTCTCCTTTAACATGGATCATCCCTATTCTCTTGGTTTGGTGCACTGTCTGGACATGTGGCCTTTCCCTTTGCAGTTATAGCAAAAAACCGTCCTCTATTTTCCAGAATTGCTTCCACTTGCTCCTGGAGTGTTAGTCCTTGAAGTACCCGCAGCAAAAGAAGTTTGTCTCCCTGAATTGTTGTATTGTAACACTTTCCTTTATTGATGTAGTTGTGATAGGGGTTAGACGAGTTTATCAGAGAAATTATGGTAGTGGGATAACGGGAGGTGACAACTGCAGTCAAAAATGACATCATGTGATTGATGGCATCAATGGGATCATCACCTTTCTGGAACACTGGAACAATTAGACCGGAGTCTTGTTGGGAAAATTCAGATTGTTGGTTAATTTGGGGAGGATATTCCAATTGAGGGATGGATGATGATGGAGAATAAATGTTGTGGTGAATTGATGATTGAAAATCATTGGATGGATAAGTTACTGAAAGAGGTGTTGATGATTGATGAGTTGAGTATTGTTGAGACTGATAAGGTGAACCATACTGTGGAGATGGATATGTTAAAGCTGGTGGTTGAAGTTGAGTGTTTTGGTAAGTGTGTTGATGAGTTTGATAAGGTGACTGTGTTATGTGTGAGGATGCATCTAAAGCCAAGAGGATCGGAGTTTCGTTCCATTGCATCAAACGAACTTCATTTGCATGTCGTTCATGTTGTTCCAAGTGAGCATGAAGCTGATCAACATTGGTAGTATGCAAGTCTTTGACCAACTTAACATCAGTAACGAATTTGCTCCATTCATCAGGAAGAGTGTTCAGAAACTTGGTATTAACTTGAAATTGCTCCAGTGGCATCTTGTAGATGTTCATATCATTGTATAGTGTGAATCTCAAGTAGTAATTCATGTAACGACTCTCCTTCTGAAGTGAAACTTATCTCAAATTCATCGTACAACTTACACTCTCGTTCTTGCTTTGTTAATGACGTTCCTTGCATGAGCAGTTTAATCTTCTCCCAAAGATCCTTGGCTACACGATCCACTGTGATTGATGGCCAGATGAGTGGACCTTTCTCAATGGAAGCAAGGATCATTCTACCATGAGGTATATTCATCATATAAAGTTCCATTCTGCTTTTCCATGAATCATACAAATGTTTTTCAAGCATCGGTGGTTTATTGTCACCACCCGAGAGAAGTGATTTATCAGCAAGAGTCGTCATTGATAACGTGGGTATCAAAAGAATTACTATTGATCGATCTGGTGGTAGACAAGAAATTGTGTTTTGAATGTGTGGTTGTTGAGTCTGAATAATCTTGAACTACATGGGATTTTACTAATTTCAACAAAACCGGGAAAACAAGTTAATGTTTCACGAGATTTTACAAGTCAAAGAAATAACCGTATAATTTAGAAATTTGAGTTGATAGGTTTTAATTGGAAAGTTACTAGTTCGGTTCTCAAACAAAGTGATTGGTTCGGTTCTCTAACAGACTGACTAGTTCGGTTCACAAACAAAAACTAGTTCGGTTCCACTGGTTCGGTTATCTAGTTCGATTGTCAAACAAAAAAAACTAGTTTGGTTCCATTGGTTCGGTTCACTAGTTCGGTTCCAACACAAATAAACTAGATCGGTTCACTAGATCGGTTCACTAGTTCGGTTCCAACTAGGATCAACTAGTTCGGTTCCAACTAAAACAACTCATTCGGTTACAACTAAAATCAACTCGTTCGGTTCCAACGAAAATCAACTCGTTCGGTTCCAACTAGAAACAACTCGTTCGGTTCCAACTAAAATAACTCGTTCGGTTCCAACTACAAGCAACTTGTTCGGTTCCAACCAAAACAACTCATTCAGTTCCAACTAAAGTCAACTCGTTCGGTTCCACTGGTTCGGTTAACTAGTTCGGTTAACTCGTTCGATCTTCTAATTCGATTCCAACAGACAAGACTAGTTCGGTTGTAACTAAGACGAAACCCAATTTTTCAAACTCAAAAAGAACATTTTTGATTGGTTTTTTTTGCTAAAAAAAAATCTTATACAACTAGTGTTACTTAACCCTTAGGAACATAAAAATGGACAACTTTAAGGTTTTTAAGCCGAAAATTTTTAAATGAAGATTTTGCTCTTTGTAAGGTTTGAAACTCAATTCAAAAGGTCAGGACACAAAAACTAATCCACCACTCCATGGCTCTGTACCAATTGGTAGAATACTAGTAATCTTTAAATGATATTATGCAAGAACTAGAGAGTGATGTGGGTTGGAAGGCATCTAAAAGTAAGACAAGAAATATTGAATTATAGTGTGGAAAAATAAGACGTGAAACTACCAACCACCACTCAAGGCATGGAGAGGTTGATATATATAGTCCTTATGATGGCCGGCCATGGGCCTTAACGGGCTTTCCATGGGCCTTGGGCCAGACTAGCTTACTAGACTAATCATATGACAAACTACGGGCTAAGACTATTACAACTTGGAAGTGACCAATACTTTTTTTGTTTCCAATAAAGCTGATAGACTTCTAGCTGCAAGGCTTCAAGAGGAAGAGAGAGAAACGTTTACAGTTGAAGAGAGAGCCAAATTTCTTTATGATACTATTGCTGCTCAAAGGAGGTTCCTTGCTCAACAAAGAGTTGTTGCAATCAGAAGCAGACCACCAACAAGAACTCAGCTAAGAAACCAAATGATAACCTATCTGAAGCATGTAGGAGGAAAGAAGCATGCTGATTTGAAGAACAAGAACTTTGAAGAAATACAAGTTCTGTATAAAAAGGTTAAAAGGTCTAATAAAGACTTTATTGCTATTGGTTCTGCTGAGGATGAGAGAGAGATTAAGGAGATGAATGAAGAATCTAAAGACCCTAAAAAGAAGAGGGTTGTCAATGAGACTCCAAGGGAAGAAGACACAACAAAGGTACCTGTTGAACAAGAAGTGACAGAGCAGGGTACAAAGAAAAGAAAGAGTGGTCATGTGAAGATGCTTGCTAGGAAAAGGCCAAGACCACAGCCAGATGATGGTAGTGATGATGAACACAGAAAATGTCTAAGGATTGTTACATTTGATAGTACCATAGATAGTGAAATTATGGAGACAAAATCTTTTATTGCTAGGTTGCACAAGGTTTCATCACCAGATGGGAATTACCTTGTTGTCTACAGAGTTAATGGGCACTTCAGGGCATTTAACTATCTAATGGAGGTACTACACATTTTTGATAGACAGGATTTGTTTCATTTATATGACTTGGTGATGAAGCAGTACTCAGAAATCACACCAGAAGATATTGAGTTGATTCTTTGGGGAGACTTGAAGATTATGATGGAATCCTCAACAGAAGAAAATGATCAAGGTGATTTCTAGAACAATCAACAAGAATGGGAGATTGTCAGATGAAGACTGTATAGAGCTTGTGGAGTTTTCATACTAGAGCTTAAGGATGGGACAGTCATCTACATGCTAGTTGAAAGAAGGTACCCTCTCTCCAAGAAATTAATGCAAAGAATGCTTGATTTAGGATTGGAGGTTGAAGAGGAAAGTACTGCTGCACTATAATTGGTAAGATTCATTAAGCAATAGCTTAATGAGAAGTAATGTTGAGAATGGAAATGAGAAGGGTTTGGGTGTTGGCTAACCACCACACAACAAATGGTCATCAGTTCACCATGCTTAATATAGGTCCTTGGTCTTGGATCTATATAGCCTTTGTAAGACAATAGCTAACTTGAATAAATCCAAATCAACTATGTGAGAGACATTGACTATGAATATCAAGTGTTAATGCAGAATCTTATCACAAGAATTAAGAAGAACAATAATACTATTTTTGCTATTGATTTCTATTAAGCTTCAATGCTTCTATTCGATATATATAACTCTATGCCGTAGGGTTCCTTTTATACACCAAGGAAACCCTAGAAGGCTTTACAAAACGTGTAAAATGATAATGCATATCCTTTCATAAGATATCTCCTAAAATATCTCCAAGATAACTATTACCTCTATTCTGTTACATAAACAGACTTAACTACATACGACCAGTACTAACTATAGTACTGCCACTCTACCAGTACTAACTATAGTACTGCCAGACTTAACTTAGTACTGCCAGACTTAACTAATACTACCAGACTTAACTGTCACACTACCAGTATTAAGTCTTTTACAATATATTTCCCAACACTTGCTACAATTATTTTTTTAACTGATCCACTAGTACATTTTCAATGATTTACTTGGTACATTTTTAAATTATTTTTTTATTTTCTAAAACTTTTAAACAAGAAAATTTATTCCGGCACACAAGAAATGAAGTGTTGATTGATAATAATTCATTGTCACACTAATATCACTACAA